>JAXCGZ010015305.1:15000-30000 GCA_037179515.1 Halocaridina rubra | reverse complement strand
CTGCCCAATCAAACTATTTGCTATGACCAACAGCGATATTATCAGGAAAACTTTGAGTCTTTTGGATCTTACTTAATTGAGTTTTATGACAGCCACTCCATATTACGGAACAGTAGGACATGTATCTAAGAACTAGAGTTTCCACTACCATTTTCGACATGAGATTCAAAGGTTGAATGGCTGTCAAGAATGAGCACCTAGTTCCTACAGAAGGAAGTGGTTTAATATGAGAAGGTCCTACTCTAATTTGTTCCTAACAGAAAGAAGTGGTTTAATATGAGAAGGTGTTATCTAATTTGTTCCTAACAGAAAGAAGTGGTTTGATATGAGAAGGTCCTACTCTAATTTGTTCCTAACAGAAGGAAGTGGTTTAATTTGAGAAAGTCCTACTCTAATTTGTTTCTAACAGAAAGAAGTGGCTTAACATGAGAAGGTCGTACTCTAATTTGTAGGTCTTTGTGGCTGCGATCTAGATAACCTCGTGATCCATAGAATATGAATTGAGTTTTACTTGAAATTACTCTTAATGCATTTTTTGCAATATATTGTATTACTCTTACAATTGTGGAATCCATTGCTAAGATTAAGAGGCCATGATGTTCTATATATTTGGATAGAAGAAACTGGGCCTTATCTGCAGATTGTACAAGCATAGCGCTCTGAGCAACACTTTGTAAATCATTTATAAATATACTGAAAAGTAAATTACCGAATACTAAGCCTTGAAGGACACCAAATTGAATAGGGAGCTGGGATGATGCGTATTTTTCTATTTTTTACTGACTGCTTGCGACTGGTTAGATGGCTGTTAAATCAGAAGTCATCTGTAGACCTTTCATTTTCCTCAAAACAATTGGATAAGAGACACTGTCAAAATCTTTGGAGAGGTCACATAGGTCAAACAGTGATATCTCATTCTATTCTATGTTTGGGTGTAACGTGTCAGTGACTTGTGTTAAGGCATCTTGTGTAGATAGACGTCTCTTGAAGCCGTGCTGCCATTTCGAAAACAGATAATTTACTTACAAGTATTCTTATGACTGGTTTGCTACTATTCTCTCAAATCTTTTTATAAAATCGGAAGAAGGGTAATGGGTCTATTATTACTTTCTAACTCTCTGTCTTCCTCTTTAAATACTGGGGAAACAATTTCATATTTCCCTTTTTCTGGGAATATTCTTGTGACAATGGAGGTACTGGTAATCACACTTGTGTGAAAAGCTAGAACTGGCAATTATTCTCTCAATAAGTTAGCAGATAGTCCATCTGCTCCACAAGAATAGTTATTTTCTAAGTTATTTATTATATTTACTACTGGGATCATGTCTACATGTTGGAAGCTAAATAGTACACCCTGATTGATAAATGTGTCAGCCGTTTGATTTTGGATTTCTGGATCCAGTTTGAATGTAAGCTTCATAAACCCTTTTCTCCATATTTGCAAAAAAAAGTCTTCTTGAAGTTCTATACCATTCTTCTCGTCTTTTACTTTCTTCACAATCTTTGCATCATCTGCAACATATTCGAAAATGAATTTACAAACCCCGCTAGGTCATTTACATATACAAGGAACAATAGTGGCCCTAAAACTGAACCCTGTGGTACCCCACTACTTATCTGTCTCCAGTCATATTCTGATTGTGTTACTTTAATCCTCTGTTCCCTCCCTTCTAAGTAAGTTTCTATCCACTCCACTATATTTCCACCTATTCTTGCAATTACTTGTAGCTTCCTAATAAGTCTCCCATGTGGGACCGTATCAGATGCCTTCTGATAATCTGAAAATATATAATCTGCCCAGCCTTCTCTCTCTTGAAAGATCTACCTTACCTCAGCATAATATTCTAGTAACTTTGCCACTGTAGATCTGTCTCACTGATAAAAAGCTGAGGGATTCCAAGTGAAGAGAGATGCGTTTGCAAAGTAATTTCTCCATAACTTTACAAAGTATGATAGTTAAGATAACAGGCCTATGGTTTAGAGCTGTCTCTCCTTCCCTTTTTGAAGATAAGTACCAAGTTTGCTTGTGTCCAGCATCTTGAAATCTCCCCAGATTCCAGCGACTTTTTAAATATGAGGCATAGCGCCACCAATAATGGCTTAGCATACTTCTTAGGTACGTAAGGAGATATGTCATCAGGCCCTATAGCTTTATGGGCATTTAACTCTATCAACACTTTGAATACCTCTGTACCCAAAAGGAAGATTTTATCTAATACAGGCCCATGATCTCTTATCACTTCAATCTAAGAGGCTGGACTATACTACTGTATATACTGACTGAAACTCCTTGTTCAGTTCTTTTCTTTTTTCTTCATCTGTCTCAGTGATATTTCCATCTGCCCTATTTTACTTTAGAATCTGTTCTTTGATCTTCAATTTTCCTCTGACAAAGCTGTGAAAAAGTTAGGGATTTTCTTTAGCTTACCTGGTAATATCGATCACATAATCCCTCTCTACCTCTCTTCTTTTACCGTTAATCATATATTGCTCGTTCTGCCATACTTTTAGACTTTTTCTCCTGCTACACCTATTCAACATTTGTCTCTCAAGTCCTTAGCTCTCTTACACTCATTATTGAACCATTTCACTCTGGCATTAATAGCACCCAGTTTGGTGGATAGCATACAACAACTAGCCAACTATCTTCTCATATTCCTCACAACAAATCTCTTGTACAGATTTGTTGATTAATAAGGTTTGTCAATTAATTCTCGCAAAATGGTAATCAGTTTTATTAACATCTCCTTTCCCATAGTTATTCTTGTGTGTCTGTGATTACTTAATTGTAATTACATAATTATACTTACTAAAAAGCTCTATGCTCGTAACTCTTCGTCTCCTGGTCATTTTCCTTTTTATACAGAACGATAATTATCGTATTTGTCCTTAAAACTATGAATGCATTTAGCATTAACTACTTCCTCGCTTAGTGAATTCCAATCATCAACTATTATTATGCTAAGAAGGTACTTACTTACATCTTGCAAAGAAGTTTTCTTAAGCAGCTTTAAACTGTGACCTCTACTTCTAGAGCCAGCCATGTGAAAACATTGATCCCTATCCACTCTGTCAAAACCATGAAAGAATTAAAAAACAATCACTATATTCTCCCTTATTCTTTTAGCTTCGAGTGATGGTAAGTCTAATTCCCCCAGCTTCTCCTCATAACTAAGATTGCATATTTCTGGCACAAGTTTTGTAGCATGTCTCTGAACTTTTTCCAACTTATTTATTTGCTTTTTTCAAGTGCTAATTCCAAAAAGGTGCTGAATATTCAAGCTATGGGGTCACATAAGTTACATAAATATTTCTGAGCATTTTCTTGTCTATGTGTCTGAAGGCTACCATTACTTTTGCTAAGAAAACTTACAAAGCCCTTACTATGCATTTATATACACTTCTGGAGACAAATATGTCCATATGTTTACTGCTAGATCTCTCATTCTCTATCTCCTTAAGTTCTGCATCTACTATTAAGTACCTAAAATTTGGCATATTTGCACTTGTACCCATTCTTATCACCTTACATTTAGAAGCATTAAATTTCATTAGCCACCATTTTGACCACTCAGTTAGTCTATTGTACCCATTCTCATCACCTCACATTTTGAGTATTGAATTTCATTAGCTATATTTCTGACCACTCATGCAGACTATTTAGGCCTTCCTGAAGTTCCCTACCATCAGGGCTTCCAAGAAAACCTTTGCAAGACGGCACAAGACCCTTTTTGGGGCCCCGAGGTAGGCAAAGATTCTTCTCAAAATTGAGGATTTGATGCCCAGTAAATCTACATGTAAACTCTCATAAATGTTTCATTTCCATGATCATATATAACATAATGTAACAAACATTTTCAATTAATGCAGCAACATAAATCAGTATTGGCAGTTACATTCACCAATCGCCTTTTGGGCTTTTTCATAGTGAAATGCTTTTTAAAACTTCATAATCATTTCTTTCAGTGGAAAATACTTTTCTTAGAAAAATAAACAAAAATCCAGTTTAACATTTAACTAGAGTATTAATTAAAATGTGCTTTTCTGGCTTTTTTGTTTGCATAATTTCTAATAACGCTATCAAAATCAATTTGTCTGGTAATGCCAGATTCAATACTCAGTCGTGCTAGATCAACAAGTCTGGTTTGAGACATACTAGAGCTCAAATAGTTTTTGATAAGTTTGAGTTTACTAAAAGATCTTTCAGCTGATGCTACTGTAGCTGAAATTGTCAACAATATCCTCAAACTAACACAAACATTTGGAAATATTTCACACAATTTAAAGTCTGTTAACAAATTAAATAATTCTAAAGGTTTCAGTTCTGGTTTTCCAAATAAGTTTATTTACTGCTGACAAATTTTGCACTTCTGCTACAAAATTTTCATCATTTAGATCTGCAGGTTATTGATGTGCTTTTTTTTTTTTTTTTTTTTTTTTTTTTTTGCTAGCTAGCTAGCTCATTTTCAGGCACTGTGGGATATTTTTATAAAAAATCAAAATTTTCCATCCATCTACCCCGGGCTGTAGGGAGATACTCTAGGCGTTATCATATGTCAATACAACTATTCCGACAGTAATTAATCATAAATACTAATAAAAAGAAGTAATTGTGGTGTGATAAGTATAGTGACATTTGTGTATGTGAATGCAAGTGTACGTAGGGATGGAGGTAGTAGAAAGTGCTTGTTTTCGAGGGGAGATGGATGCTGCATGGTTGCTGTGGGGCCCATCACTGCTCTTAGGCCCCAGAACAAAGTACTGGCTGGACCCCCTTCTCATAGGCCCTGCCTACTATTGTTTTCGTCTTTTACTTTCTTCACAATCTTTGCATCATCTGCAAACATATTCAAAAATAAATTTATAGACTCTGCTAGGTCTGTTACATATACAAAGAACAAAAGTGACCTCAAAACTGAACCCTGTGGAGCATCACTACTACCTTTCTCCAGCCAGACACTTAGTGTCTTGCTCTAACCCCCTGTTCCCTACCTCCTAAGTAAGTTTTTATTCATTCCAAGACATTTCTCCTGTCATTACTTGCAGCTTCTTAATAAGTCACCCATGTGGGACAGTATCAAATGCCTTCTGAAAATCAAAGAATATGCAAACTGCCCAGCCCTCTCATTCTTGTAAGATCTGGCTTATCTCATCATAAAATTTAAATAAGTTTGTTATTGTAGATCTGCTTTCTCTGTAGCCATGTTGTCTCACTGACAAAATGTTGAACAAACAAACAAACAAACAAACATTTATTTTCATTTTGTACAATGGTTTTCAACATTAATAGTAACTTATAAGTAGACATGTAATTAAACTAATAAATAAGAGGGTAATACATATAGTTAAATTAAATGTAGCTTTCACAGAAAATAATAATGCTGTAATAAAAATGTTAACAATAATGTTAATAATAAAGTAGTAAGTATGACACTATATACAGGATCGTTATTATCGGCATCATTTCCATTTTTGTTTTCCTTACACTGAGAATAATTAGTTCTTATTGAGCAGAAACTATTTGTTCAAAAGAAAACTATATAATTTGCCTTTGAAAGCTTTGAAGGAGGATGCATTTTTAAGATGCTCTGGAATATTATTCCAGAGTGTTGGCCCTTTGATAGTGATCATCTTTTAACCTGCCTCTGTGTTTGTTCTGTGAATAAAGAGCTCACTGCTCTGTCTTGTGTTGGTTCCCCTTATATCCCTGACTGTTTTTAAATCAAATAGCCAGCTAGGATAATGATGGTCCAAATTTTTGAATACAAAAATATAAATAGCATAAGCGACCTTGTTTTCTGCCTGCAGCCACCCAAGTTTATTGAGAGCTGGTGTGATGTGGTCATATTTTCTTATTCCTCCCAGGGCAACTCGAGCTGCAAAATTAATAAGCTTCTGTATTCTGTTTATCTGAGTCTTAGTGATAGCTCCCCAAACAGTTGTGCAGTACTTAATGTGACTTAGGAGTAGAGATTCAACAAAAGTTATTCGAATGGTAGTCTCAAAATTGTCTTTTATACGTGATAAGTACATTAATGTTCCTGTAACCTTTTTGCATACTTTATCTATGTGGGAATCAAACAACATGTGGTTATCAAAGTGAATTCCTAGGTTTTTGACTGTTTTGCTAGGTGTGATAATATTGTCGCAAAAATTAATTGTTGTGTTTTCTGGAATTTGTGCTATGTGGAACCTTGAACCAATAAATATGCACTGTGTTTTACTTTCGTTAATTAACAGCCCAATTTCTTGGAAATAGGTTTTAATTTTTGACAGAGTGTTTTCTGCTCTTAAAGTTAGCTCTGGGAGATTATTAATATCACCACTAAGGAGTATTTGAGTGTCATCTGCATATTGTACGACTAGACAGTCAGAAATGAAAGAAGATAGATCATTTACGTAAATGGAGAAGAGGATAGGACCAAGTACTGATCCCTGTGGAACACCAAATTATACATTTTTTGGCACAGAGATAATGTTGTTAAGACGTATAGACTGTTTACTATTAGATAGATACTCGCTAAACCAGCTTGGATCAATATTTAAGTTAGTACATTTACTTAAAAGAATTTCATGGTTTACACTGTCGAAGGCTTTTGATAAGTCCAATAATACAAGCAGAGATTTTTTTTTTCATATCTATATTATTATAGATACTATTCGTAACTTTAAGCAGTGCCGTTTCCGTCGCGAGTTTTGGTCTGAAACCATGTTGGTTAATCGTTAATAGTCTATTTGACTCTAAATATGACATAAGTTGGCATGCAACAATTTTTTCTAATATTTTAGAGAAAATGGGTATTTCAAGTGAAGAGAGATGCATTTTCTAAGTAGTTTTTCTATAACTTTACAAGCTATCCTGGTCAAGGAAGCAGGCCCATGGCTTAGAGCTGTGTCTATCCTTCCCTTTTTGAACATAGGTACCACGTTCACTTGTTTCCAGCATCTTGGAATTTCCCCAGATTCCAGCGACTTTTCATATTATCTTTCATGCACACACACATGCACGCACGCATGCACTCACATAATGGGAGATTCTAATCATAGAAAGATAGATTGGATAAATCTGAACCTACACAGTGGGGAGAAGTAGTTTGGGGCAAGATTCCTGGAATGTGTACAAGGGAATTTCAAACACCAACATGTACCGGAACCAACGAGGGCCAGGGGTGGGGATGAGCCATCACTGCTTGGTCTAGTATTAACAGATAATTTGTTGGATATTGAAAATATTGAGTATGACCCACCAACTGGAAAAAGTGACGACTGTGTATTGTTGATGGAGTTATGGCTGAAAGTGGAGGCACTTAGAAGGACACGAGGAGGAGTTGTCCAAAAGGAGATTACATCAAAATTAGTAAGTTTTTTGCAGTTTTTGAGTGGAGGACTTATTTATCAGTAAATCTCTACAAGAATGTTGCATTCCTCCCACCAAAATTTTTATTCATGCCAGAGAAAAATGGTTTAATAATGAGTGTAAGAGAGCTTAGGAGTGGAGAGATTAATTCTGGAGAAGTTATAGGAGGAGAAAAAGCATAAATGAAAGGGATATCACCAGGAAGGCTAGAGAAAATCCCAGTCTTTTCCACAGCATTATTAGAGGAAAACTGGAGCTCAAAAACAGGCTTTAATGTTAAAGAGAGTGGATGGTAGCATTGATGAGATTGATGAAGAGATCTGTGAAGAATTAAACAAGTAGTTTCAGTCAGTATATACAGCAGTAAATATCCCACCCCCTCAGAGTGCAGAGATAGGAGTTCATGGGCCGGTATTAGAGAATATCTTTTCAGCCACAGAGGTATGCAAAACGTTGATGGGATTAGATGTCCATAAACCTACAGGGCCTGATGATATATCCTCTAACGTACTTAAGAAATGCACTCAACCAGTATCGGTGTTACTATGCATCAAATATAAATTGTCTCTGGAATCTTGGGAGATTCCAATATACTGGAAACAAGCAAACGTGGTACCCATCTTCAAAAAGTGATGGAGAAACACAGCTCTAAACTCCAGGCTCGTTTCCTTTAGCAACATAGTTTCCAACGTTATTGAGAAACTACTATGAAAAGAAATCCTCTGCACTTTTTGTCAGTGAAATAACATGGCTTTAGAGAAGGCAGATCTTCACTAGCAAACTTATTGGAATTTTATGATGAGATAAACAGATGATGCAAAGATTGTGAAAAAGTAAAAGATGAAAGCAGTGGTAAAAAAAAAAATCCAAGAAGACCTAAATTGTTTGCATGAGTAGTCAGAAAAGGGGCTTATGAGATTCAGTACTTGAAAATGTAAGGTACTGAGAATGGATACAATTGCGAGAAGGCCCAAGCTTGGATACCTAATAGCAGGAGCAGGACTTCAATATATGGTGAATGAGAGATCTCTAGGAGTAAACATACTGGCAGATTTATCTCCAGAAGCATGATACCAAATGAAAAGAGTACCTCAGAAAGTTATGAAAATATTACGGAGTTGAAAGACAAAGCAGAAAACTTTAATAACTATTTTGCTAACGTTGGCAAAAATACATATGAAAAAACTCAAGAAAACATCAACTCAGTGAATATGAGTAATTTCTTAAATGACAATTCTTCCAATGAAAACACAAGAGAGTACTTCAAGATTATTCCTATCGATTGTGCTACCCTAATTCTTACCATAAAGAGCCTAAGAAACTCTGGCTCTTATGGTTCAGATGGTATACCATTTCAGTTCATCAAAGATGCTCTACCCGTGATTGCATCCTATATTCTAACTATTATGAACACTTCCATTGTTACTAAAAAGTTTCCTGACTCTTGGAAAATAGCACATGTAATACCTCTGCATAAAAAGGGGGACAGAGAAGATGTGACAAACTATCGTCCCATTTCCCTCCTACCCATTTTCTCTAAAATATTAGAAAAAATTGTTGCATGCCAACTTATGTCATATTTAGAATCAAATAGAATAATAAGTATTAACCAGCATGGTTTCAGACCGAAACTTTCGACGGAAATTGCACTGCTTAAAGTTACGAATAGTATATATAATAATATAGATATGAAAAAAATATCTCTTCTCGTATTATTAGACTTATCAAAAGCCTTCGACAGTGTAAACCATGAAATTCTTTTAAGTAAATGTATTAACTTAAATATTGATCCAAGCTTGTTTAGCGAGTATCTATCTAATCGTAAACAGTCCATACGTCTTAACAACATTATCTCTGTGCCAAAAAATGTATCATTTGGTGTTCCACAGGGATCAGTACTTGGTCCTATCCTCTTCTCCATTTACGTAAATGATCTATCTTCTTTCATTTCTGACTGTCTAGTCGTACAATATGCAGATGACACTCAACTACTCCTTAGTGGTGATATTAATAATCTCCCAGAGCTAACTTTAAGAGCAGAAAACACTCTGTCAAAAATTAAAACCTATTTCCAAGAAATTGGGCTGTTAATTAACGAAAGTAAAACACAGTGCATATTTATTGGTTCAAGGTTCCACATAGCACAAATTCCAGAAAACACAACAATTAATTTTTGCGACAATATTATCACACCTAGCAAAACAGTCAAAAACCTAGGAATTCACTTTGATAACCACATGTTGTTTGATTCCCACATAGATAAAGTATGCAAAAAGGTTACAGGAACATTAATGTACTTATCACGTATAAAAGACAATTTTGAGACTACCACTCGAATAACTGTTGTTGAATCTCTAGCCCTAAGTCACATTAATTACTGCACAACTGTTTGGGGAGCTACCACTAAGACTCAGATAAACAGAATACAGAAGCTTATTAATTTTGCAGCTCGAGTTGCCCTGGGAGGAATAAGAAAATATGACCACATCACACCAGCTCTCAATAAATTTGGGTGGCTGCGGGCAGAAAATATGGTCGCTTATGCTATTTATGTTTTTGTATTCAAAATTTTGGACCATCATTATCCTAGCTGGCTATTTGATTTAAAAACAGTCAGGGATATAAGGGGAACCAACACAAGACAGAGCAGTGAGCTCTTTATTCACAGAACAAACACAGAAGCAGGTTCAAAGATGATCACTATCAAAGGGCCAACACTCTGGAATAATATTCCAGAGCATCTTAAAAATGCATCCTCTTTCACAGCTTTCAAAGGCAAACTATATAGTTTTCTTTTGGACAAATACTTGCTGCTCATTAAGAACTAATTATTCTCATTGTAAGGAAACAAATATGGAAATGATGCCGATAATAACGATCCTGTATCTAGTGGCATACTTACTACTTTATTGTTAACATTATTGTAACATTTTTATTACAGCATTATTATTTTCTATGAAAGCTACATTTAATTTAACTATATGTCTAACCCTCTTATTTGTTAGTTTAATTACATGTCTACTTATAAGTTACTATTAATGTTGAATAACCATTGTACAAAATGGAAATAAATGTTTTTGTTTGTTTTGTTTTTGTTTTGTTATAAATGGCATAGTAAGGGTAGCATATGCTTTCTTAGCATATTTAAAGGTAGCCTTCAGACACATGAACAAGAAAATGTTCAGAATTATTTATATAAAATATTTGACCCCATAGATTGATTATGCAACACCCTTTTTTAATCTACACTTGAACAAGCACATAAATACGCTAGAAAAAGTTCAAAGACATACAAGAAACTGGTACCGGAAATACGCAATCTCAGTTATGAGGAAAGGCCAAGGGGATTAGACTTACCATCACTCGAAGCTATAAGAAAGAGGGGGTGGTATGGTGACGGTTTTTAAATCCCTTCATGATTTTGACAGAGTGGATAGGGATCGATATATTGATATGGCTGGCTCTAGAGCTACAGGTCATAGTTTGAAGCTACGTAAGAGAACTTCTTGCAGGATGTAAGGAAGTTCTCTTTTAGTGTAAGAGTAGTTGATGATTGGTAGTTAATAGTAACCGAGTTCATAGTTTTAAGGCCAAATATGGTAAGTATTGCTAAGTACAAAAATAGAACCGACCAGGAAACGGGGAGTTACGAGCATTGGGCTCTTTCCCGTAAGCACAACTAGTTTTTTTTTACTGAGATATATATATATATATATATATATATATATATATATATATATATATATATATATATATATATATATATATATATATATATATATATATACACACACACACACAGACAAAGGGGAGATAAAGAAGATAATGACAGAAGATCAGGGGATGGGGCCTCATTAAGATTGTTATACACAAATGCTGATGGATTAGCTGGTAAGGCAGTAGAATTAAAAGATAGGATTCACAACAGTAAGGCAGATATAGTAGCAATTACAGAGACTAAGTTGAGTGAGGACATAAACAGTGTCACAGTTTTTCCTAAGGGTTTCAGAATACTAAGGGTTGAAAGATCTGAGAGAACTGGTGGAGGGATAGCACTGCTCATAAGTGAAAGGATTCAAGTTGAAGAAATAAACTTGGCTATAGAAAGTGAGTTCAAGGAATTTCTTGTTGCTCGCATAAATACTGGGTCAGAGAGCATTATAATAACTGTTGTATACAACCCACCAAGGAACCAGAATAGGCTTGAAGTTTATGAGGAAAGTCATATAGGTACTATTGAAGTCATAAACTCAGTTGTTAACATGGCACGGGAAAAAAAATGTAGGATTTTGATTATGGGAGACTTTAATCATAAAGAGATAGATTGGATAAATCTTGACCCACACAGTGGTGAGGACTCATTCGGGGCAAGATTCCTAGATTGCGTACAAGGGAATTTCCTACACCAACATGTAATGGAACCAACAAGGGCCAGGGGTGGGGATGAGCTATCACTACTTGATCTAGTGTTCACAGATAATGTGTTGGATATTGAAAAAATTGAGTATGAACCACCAATTGGAAAGATTGACCACTGTGTGTTGTTGATGGAGTATATCATTGAAGATATTCTTCCTGAGAGTAGAGGCACTGAGGACATGAGGAGGAACTATCCGAAAGGAGATTACATCAAAATGAATGAGCTTTTTGCAGTTATTGACTGGAGAACCTTATTTTACAACAAATCTGTACAAGAAATGTATGACATCTTTTGTGAGAAATATGGGAAGATAGTAGATTGCTGCATACCTGTCACCAAAGTAGGTGTAAATCATGCCAGAGAGAAATGGTTCGATAATGGGTGTAAAAGAGCTAAGGAGTGGAGAGACAAATGCTGGAAAAGGTATAGGAGGAGAAAAAACATAAATGCCTGGCAAACCTACAAAAGAGCAAGAAATGACTACCTAAGTAAAAGGAGAGAGGCAGAGAGAGACTATGAGAGGGACATCACCAGGAAGGCTAAAGAAAATTCCAAGCTTTTCCACAGCTTTATCAGAGGAAAACTGAAGGTAAAAGAACAGGTTTTAAGGCTAAAGAGAGCGGATGGAAGCATCACTGAGATGGATGAAGAGATCTGCAAAGAATTGAACAAGGAGTTTCAGTCAGTATTTACAGTAGAAAATACCCCACCCCCTCAGATTGCAGTGATAGAAGCTCAAGGGCCGGTATTAGAGAACATCAACCTTACAGCCACAGAGGTATGCAAAGCGCTGATGGATTTAGATGTTCATAAAGCTACAGGTCCCGATGACATATCCCCTCATGTGCTTAAAAAATGCGCAAACACAATATCAGTGGCACTAAGTATCATATTTAAGGAGTCACTGGAGTCAGGGGAGATTCCAAGATGCTGGAAACAAGCAAATGTGATACCTATCTTCAAAAAGGGAAGGAGGGATACGGCTCTGAACTATAGACCAGTTTCCTTGACCAGCATAGTTTGCAAACTTATGGGGAAACTACTAAGGAAACATATCTCTCTTCACTTGGAATCCTTCAACTTTTTGTCAGTGAGGCAACATGGCTTCAGAGAAGGTAGATCAACAGTAAAAAACTTATTAGAATTTTATGATGAGGTAAGCCAAATCTTACAGGAAAGAGAGGGCTGGGCAGATTGCATATTCCTAGACTTCCAGAAAGCGTTTGACACTGTTCCACATGGGAGACTTATTAGGAAGCTGCAATCAATGGCTAGAATAGGTGGAAATATTTTGGAATGGATAAAAACTTACTTAGAAGGAAGGGAACAGAGGGTTAGAGTAAAACACTCGGTGTCTGAATGGAGAAGAGTTAGTAGTGGAGTTCCACAGGGTTCAGTTTTAGGGCCACTTTTGTTCCTTGTATATGTAAATGACCTACCAGAGTGTGTAAATTCATTCATGAATATGTTTGCAGATGATGCAAAGATTGTGAAGAAAGTAAAAAACGAAAACAATGGTAGAGAACTTCAGGAGGATCTAAATAATCTGCATGAGTGGTCAGAAAAGTAGCTAATGAAATTCAGTACTTCAAAATGTAAGGTAATGAGAATGGGTACAAGTGCAAGAAGGCCCAAGCTTGACTACTCGGTGGCTAGAGTACAACTTCAAGAGACAGAAAATGAGAGAGATCTAGGAGTAAACATACTGGCAGATTTGTCTCCAGAAATACATATAAATGGCATAGTAAGGGCAGCATATGCATTCTTATCAAATGTAAGGGTAGCCTTCAGGCACATGGACAAGGAAATGTTCAGAAATATTTATGTAACCTATGTGAGGCCAAAACTCGAATATGCAGCCCCCTTTTGGAATCCGCACTTGAAAAAGCACATAGCTAAGCTTGAAAAAGTTCAAAGACATGCCGCGAAACTGGTGCCAGAAATACGCAATCTCAGTTATGATGAGAGGCTGAGGGAATTAGACTTACCATCACTCGAAGCTAGAAGAGTGAGGGGGGATATGGTGACAGTCTTTAAATTCCTTCATGGTTATGATAGAGTGGATAGGGATCGATATTTTGATATGGCTGGCTCTAGAACTAGAGGTCATAGTTTGAAGCTTCGTAAGAAAACTTCTTCGCAGGATGTAAGGAAATACTTTTTCAGTGTAAGAGTAGTTGATAATTGGAATTCGCTAAGCGAGGAGGTAGATAATGCTATCTCAATCCATAGTTTTAAGGACAGGTATGATAAGTATCACTAAGTATAAAATGGAACCGATCAGGAGACGGGAAGATACGAGCTTTGGGCTCTTTCCCGTAAACACAATTAGGTAATCACAATTAAGTAATCACATATTTATTAGTGTGACACTAGGAAAGGCATACTACCTTCATCAGGCCCGGGCAACAAGAAAACAAAGACGAAGAAAGAGTAAAAGTCTAAGGACAAGGCAAAAATAAGCGAATGATAAATAATAGGAAAAGGACAGGCTGATAGAACAGCAGTAGTAATGAGGACCTAGTGATATGGCAAGATTAGGCTCTGAGAGGACGATAGATCCGCATTTTGAAAGAAGATACGTCATAAGAATTAGGAAAGACAAAAGTAGGAAAAGAGTACCATAGTTTAGAGAAGGATGTGAAGAAGCAGTAGCTGCATCGACCAATCCACGAGCTACAAGTCTCCACACAGTATCTGTGAGACGAGGCTGTTTAGCGAGTGTTACACTGCCTAGGCAGCAGAGGAGAAATGCAATTCGCCAACTCATCAGAGCAGTGATGGAAGTAATAAGGATAGAAAAGCGAAAGGGTTGAGACATTTCGGTGAAGAGAAGAGAATCCAGATTAGAAGTAAGAGAAAGGTCACTGATGAGTCTGAATGCCTTACATTCAACCCCCTCAAGGAGATATGTGTGGGTGTGTGTGTGTGTGTGTGTATATATATATATATATATATATATATATATATATATATATATATATATATATATATATATATTCCCTCTGAAGGAGGGGGCTAGAATATGTCTTCATTGTTCCTCTGCGTGTCATTGGATTATAGTAAATATGGCGGAGCGAAGGGTATAGAAGTTCCCTCCTTTGGATTTTATCTTCCCAATGAGTTAGATTATTTTTGCCTTGACTCTTCCACTCCCCTTATAAGGGGAAAATGGTTCATTTATATATATATATATATATATATATATATATATATATATATA
>JAXCGZ010015305.1:2500-10000 GCA_037179515.1 Halocaridina rubra | reverse complement strand
ACGTTTCCACTCTACTTGGGTCACTCACAAGGTAGGCAAGCAAAGATATTTTACAATGAGGCCTAACAGCCGCAGCTTCATCACATGGCAACTCCCCTCACACCTGTCCATCACAGTTCACTGAGCTAGATAGATG
This sequence comes from Halocaridina rubra, assembly GCA_037179515.1. Lineage (NCBI taxonomy): Eukaryota > Metazoa > Arthropoda > Malacostraca > Decapoda > Atyidae > Halocaridina > Halocaridina rubra. The sequence continues at coordinate 9,864 of JAXCGZ010015305.1, read as the reverse complement.
TGAGAAATCCCTTTGGCTCATGTTATCTATACACAATCTTCCTCCACTCATTCCTGTCTCTTACACGCACTCTTCCCTGCTCCACTGACATTCCGCGTGCGTTCAATGCCCTTTTCACGCCATCCATCCATCTCATTCTAGGTCTCCCTTTTGACCTAACATCAGTCACTTCTGCACTCAACTCTCTCCTCACTGTTTGTGCATCACTCATCCAAACCCGCTCAACACTATCTGATCTAACCTCTCGGACAGCTTTCTTTCAACAACCTTCTCTGCCTGATATCCTCATTTTTTACTCTATCTATTCTAGATACATACTCATACTTCTCGAACACCTCATCTCCATTACATTCAACTTGTTCCTTCATCTTCTCTTGCATTCCAAGTCTCTGCTCCAAACAATGTTGTCTTCACAATCATACCTTCATATATCCTTCTCTCTGCATTCATTCCCAAATTTCTATTTCTCATTACAATGTTCAACCCACCTAGACATTTACTTGCTTCCTTCATTTATATGAGTTATCTCTACATCCATTCATCCCCTCCTTGATACAGGCGACCCCAAATACTTAAAACTCTCAACTTCTTCAAGCAACTCCCCATTCACTCCTACATTCAATATGCCAATATTAATATTTCTCGTACATCTCATGACTTTACTTTTACCAATATTCACCAGCAACTTCCTTCTTTCACACACATACTAACAAACTCAGTCAACAAATGATTCAGTTCATTCTCAGTATCAGCCACCAGTACAGTATCATCCACATATAGCGACTGACTCATTTTCCACAATCTTCCATCCTCACTCACTAGTTCCAAGCCTCTGTCTAGTACTCTTTCATTTACTTCCCTTACCACTCCATCCATATACTTATTAAGATACCATAGTGACAGTACACAACACTGACGTAACCCTACATTCACCTCAAACCAATCACTCATACCATTCCCAACTCTCATGCATGTTCTACTATTCATGTAAAAACTCTTCACTGCATTCAACAAACTTTCACTTATTCTATATAGTCGCAACACACTCCACAACCCCGCTCTATCTACCCTGTCATACACTTTCTGTAAGTCTATAAAAGCCCAAAAAGTGCCCCTACCTTTCTCAAAGAACTTCTCACACACCGCAAACACCTGATCCACACATTCTCTTTCTCTCCTGAACCAACACTGTTCTACTCCAACCAATCTCTCAGTACCTTTCCTAATTCTCTCAATTAACACTCTTCTATATACCTTACCAACAATACTCAACAAACTAGTTGCTCTAAAGCTACTACACTCATACTTATCTCCTTTCCCTTTGTAAAGTGGAACTACACATATACTCCTCCAATTAACAGGGACCCTCCCTTTCCTGAAATATACATTTAAAAACCTAACCATTCATGCTACTAATGCCTCCCCACCTTTTGACAAACATTCAATGTGACACCCATCTATCCCTGGTGTTTTACCTGCTTTCATTGCTCTCAATGCCAAATGCACCTCCTCTTTTTCTGTTTCTCTGTCATTCTCATCACTTAACACTGGCATTCTCCATTCGCATTCCGGCCTCTTTTTATCCATTATAATTTGAGGTAATACTTCCTTCCATTCCACCACACACTTATATACCTGTTCACTTACCAACACTCACCAAGTGGCCTCGTCTCACAGGTACTGTGTGGAGATTTGTAGCTCGCAGCAACTGCTTCTTCCCATCTACCTCCAAACTCTGGAACACTTACTCCTTCTGTCTTTTCAAATTCTTATAACTTATCTTCCTTCAAAAATCGGATCTATCGTCATCTCAGGGCCTAGTCCTCCATATCTCTAGGTCCTCAGTACTTTAAATATTTTTTTAGTCTGTCCTATTCCTTTGTGCATCATTACCTCATCTCTGCCTTGTCCATGACCTTTTCCTTTTCCTTTGTCTTAGTGTTTTCTCGTGCCCAGGCCTTTATTGATGAGGGCTTTTTTTTTCCCTGTCCCGGTATCACACTCATAATAAAAAAGAGCCATTCGCTCTCTTCCTCTCCCTCTGTCCACTCCAGACACCCAGCCTACCACACTCCCAAATGTCGCTTCCCCATTCCCTTTTCTCTTAGTTTTGCTCAGTGCAACTACATCAATTTTTCTCTCCACAAACATGCTCCCTATCACCCCCCTCTTACTTTCATTTACACCACAACCACGTACATTCAAAGACCCAGTTACCAAGGTTCTGGCTGGATCTCTCCTACCAGAATACCCCCACATTTTTTTAGCCACTAGTAGGATGAAAAATACAGGGAAGAGGATTTCCAGTCACCCCGCTCCGCCTCATTTAGTCAAATTTCATGACACGCAGGAGAACAAGGAAGAAGTATTCTTAACCCCCTCCCTCAGGGGTTTTATATATATATATATATATATATATATATATATATATATATATATATATATATAGATAGATAGATATAGATATAGATATATATATATATATATATATATATATATATATATATATATATATATATATATATATATATATGCATACATGCATACATCCATCCATCCATCCATGCATACATACATACATACATACATACATACATACATACATACATACATACATACATACATACATACATACATACATACATACATACATACATACATACATACATAGATACAGACAGACAGACAGACAGACAGACAGACAGACAGACAGACAGACAGACAGACAGACAGACATACATACATACATACATACATACATAGATACATACATACATAATTCTGTTTACATATTAGGAATCCAGATAGCCCCTAACTTGTCTCGGAGGAATCACTTAATCCAAATATCTAAATCTGCTTTAAAAATATGGGGGTTCTTTTTCATTTTCGTCATCACTTTTTCTATTTACAGTTACTTAAATTCTATAAAGGTCATAGCCATCCCTGCTTAGAATATTGCTCGCACATCTGGGATGCTTCTTCACATACTTATCTCCTTGATAGGTTGAAGCTAAGGCGGTCAGACTTATTAATGACCCTTCTCTTAATTTTAATCTGGATTCTCTTTCTCTTTGCAGTAAGATATCATCCTTTTCTCTTTGCTATCGCTGCTACTTCCATCGCTGCTCTGATGAGTTGGCGAGTTGCATCCCTCCCCCACAGCCGAGGCCACATAACACTAGCCAAGTGGCCTTGTCTCACAGGTATTGTGTGGAGATTTGTAGCTCACGGATAGCTCGGTGCAGCGACTGCTTTTTCCCTTCTACTTCTAGACTCTGGAACTCTTTTCACGCTTCTGTTTTTCCTAATTCTTAAATCCTATTTTCCTAAAAAAATAAAAAATAAAAAAAAATAAAAATAAAACAAAAAAGTGAATCTATCGTCATCTCAGTACTTCGACTATTCTTTCAGTCTGTCATTTCCCTATTGTTTATCATTACCACATCTCTGCCCTGTCTATTTACTTTATCTTCGTCTTCATGGTTTCTACGTGTCCTGGCTTTTATAGATGATGGCATTTTTCTTGCCTGTCCCTATGTCCCACTCATAAAAAAACAGAAAAAAATATATTTATATATTATTTCATTTCAAAAAGTGCATCTCTTGAAGTCCAAAGACTTGTATTCTTTTTTAACTTCATGTTTAAAATTTCGTTGATATTTCTATAATTATTACTGTTCATTTCATCAAGAGATAAACTTTTTATCAGAGTTAACAATTACTATACACTTATTATATACCCTACATGATGGTACATAAACATTAGATAGGAGGCTAGGAGGGAAGTCGTGTATTGTACTTAAGTGTTACATTCTCATTTTATTCTTTATTGTTTTTCAGATGTAATTAGTTGTTTGGCTTGCCCCTATGGCTTTCAAAGTAGGAGACTGAAGCAACTTGTGTTGTAGACTGAATCCGGACAAATGCCTACAGTGAGGCTGTGGGAGCTTTAGTTGCCTTCATTACTTGAATGTAGATTGCCAACAAAGAAGGCTGAAGTGTACGTTTGTGTTACTGACAATTGGAAGTAGGGTTATAAATATATCCACATTACCTTTGGTTCTGGTGCACCAAAAAAAAAAAAAAAAAAAAAAAACTCCCATAAAATGGAAAAACATCACTGCAGAATCGTCCAGGAAGCAACAAAGAAGTAATCCAACTGTTGTGCTCGAGTTCAGTGTGCGCTAAGCTAAGAGCAGTTGATTTGTTGGTACCTCTTGCAAGGAGGGATGAGGGCTTTCACGTGACTCTACAGTCCCTTATATTAGTTGCAATTGCTAAGAATCACTTAAAGTTTTCTGACTTTTTGTTTCAAGCGTAGAAGGAATACTTTCTTCACCTCTGCCCAATTATCGAATTCCTCGTCTGGACTGTTTGACCTCCTTATTTTCATAATGGCAGAATCAGAGCAGTGAGTGAGGAAGGGATTGAAGACACCGAACAATACCATGACATGTATTGGGCCCTAAGTTGCCTTGGAGTCTTTTTGTGCGTCATTGTTATGCGTCTTTTGTGGGTAATCTAGGAAATGGTGCAGGAACATACAAGATTTTGAACTAAAAGTTATCTCGTTCTTGAAGGAGGCTGGAAACGTGTTATATCCTAATGGAATGTGTTTTCTCAATGATGGTGCTCAATGCTCTTTTGTAAATGAGACATTTAAATCTGATGAAAGACTTTGGGATTGATTTCTTCAATCTAACTACATAGCCTGAAAATTCGCCGGACCTCACCCTCGCTGAACACATTGAAGTAAACATGAAATACACAGTGGATGCCGAAATGACCCAAAGATGTGTCGCTGATTGGTATTCAAAATACAAACTTGTGAGCCATCTACATAATGTATTATAGGCTCCTAAGTTCGACAGTGATCTCTGCTAAACACTGTTCCAGTTATATCCCTCAAAATTGCGGATTGTGTGAGAGGCATGACTCCTCCATACTAAATATTGAGGACATGATAGATTCTCTATTGTTATTGCTGAGCAGTGGCGATACCTAGCTAAAATGAATGGGGTGCTGCTTCATAAACTTTTAGCCATTGTTTTAATATTGTGTAAAACGAAACAAACATGTAAAAAGAAAATGCATACGTAAACTTGATAAAATCCTAAACAAATAAAATATTTTTTCTTATTTTCTAATAGCCTAAATTGTTTCAGTTCAAGCTTGATCCATTCATTTAAAATCGAAATCCGTTTTTCTTGTTTTACTTTGTGCGAAAAGATTAATAGATTTCTCCTTGATCTCTGGATGACTGACTGTTGAGGAAATTTTTCTCCATTGCAGCACTGCAAGTGCATTTAGGTCATGGGAATTGTCAAGAGGATTTTTATCAGTTTCGTAATTTCGCCAAGAATATCATCTAGATTATTTTCCGAGATAAATTTCAGCAGCTCAATTAATTTGTAATATTCATGCATATCGGATCTACAATAGAATACTTTTATTTCAGTTCCAAGCTTTTCTCTGTCAATCATGGGATATGCTTTAGTGGTCAGTACTATCTCTTCTGTAGGCAGTTCATTCTTTAAACTAGTGAGCCTTTTGTTGAAAAATTTTGCAGCTACTAAGTGTTGAAGTTCACTTACAATCACAGACTAATTTCTTGGGGATGCAAATGGGCACGGTTAATTTATTTATATTTTTTGTAAAATAAAAAAAAACGAAAAGACTATGAATTAAATAGAATAGCTGAAATCATGATAATCATCTAATTCAGCACTTTATCACATTCAAGAATATGGTACATGATTTTTAAGCACATCAAACGCTGAGTCAAAAAGAAACACTATCTTACACTTGCACAGCAGGGCTGGGACTGCTTGAGCGAAAGTGATCTTTCTACCTAGCGTGCAGCTTCTTATATCGGACACGTGAGCATGATCACAACACCCAAACACCGCGTTGATGGAACTGTGAAATGCACAGTTCCATACAAGGATTTTTGTAATTTTTTCATGAACTAGAAATGGCTACTGACATTAAGCTTAAGGATTATATAATGTACAAGCATAAAGAAAGAATTAAAGAAAAAAAGACTCATTTTATAGAATGTTATCGATAATATCAAGTGATATTATCGATATATATATATATATATATATATATATATATATATATATATATATATATATATATATATATATATATATATATATATATATATATATATAGGAGGTGCTGCAGTTCCGTAGTGCCTATACACGAAGCGCCACTGTTACTGTACTCTCGCTGGTTTTTACACTCACCCAGCAAAAGGTTATGCATATGCCTGTATTTCAGAGTTTAAATTCTTGACTTCAATAATTCTTTCAATACAGGCTGTATCTTGGACATGTTTAAATGAGGCCATGGAGGAATGATATTTTGAAGGACGGAGTAAGACTGGAAACAGAGACTTAGGCAAAACTGGTACATATCCAAGGTTACACATTAAAAAACATGAGGTGCAAACCAGTGGAATAAGTTTAGAGAAGTGAGGACTGTATTCTATGAAATTTAGTTTCTTAACTTCTGGTCTCTCATCCAAAGCCGTTTCTTGTATATATTTGGAATACATCATGGAAGAAGTTTCAATAAATTAATGTTTATCTGGCTGTAGTGACCTGACTGAAAACAAATACAAGCACAGTAACATATATATATATATATATATATATATATATATATATATATATATATATATATATATATATATATATATATATATATATATAAACCACCCCAAAAGAGCTCAGTACGTGCCAACCTCATACCATGGGAAGAAACTGAAGAATTCACATCATGATGTTAAGGAAGTGGAAAGAAGAGTAGTTGCCTCTGTCATCTTCTAGCTCTTTCCAACTAAGTAGGTATAACGAATGCACAAGTGAAAATGGAAGTCCAGATTTAGAGCCAAGTTTACAGTGAGCTCAGCACGTTGAATAATATCAGTAATTAATGTAGGTTTTAATTAACGAAGTTGTTTCCATCATCATTTGGTATATATCACTCACTTGATCACGATTTGGCCAAATGTTGCCAGGGAACCAATGTGTCAACCAACTCTGGAAGTAGATGCAAAATCCATGACAATTGTATTATTTAAATATTTGTAATTTTATTCGTAATGTAAACTTACAATGGGTACAGAGTACCTATACAAAAATTCATCTTCATATTGCTTAACTATTTTAAGAGCAATTACATTCACTTTGTATATGTTTGTGGGATCGTAGTCAAATTTATTTTGTTCTATGGTGAATTTCTGTGGAAGGCTGATTCCAAAATGAAAAATAGTAACACTCGTGTTTGAGAAACTGATAAAAATGTGACTTAACTTGGAGATATTATATTTATAGAGACCATACTTAATTGCT
>JAXCGZ010015304.1:45000-107722 GCA_037179515.1 Halocaridina rubra | reverse complement strand
TATATATATATATATATATATATATATATATATATATATATATATATATATATATATATATATATATATATATATATATATATATATATATATATACAGGTACGCATAGAGAACATCTGAATATTCTTTAGGTTAAGGAAAAAGTGGGTTAGAAATTGCCAAGTAAAAGCCAACTATGAAAGAGTGTATGAAAGTCAAGGAGTCACTTTGCACACAAGCGTTTGAACCACTGCCTAGCGTGTTACTAAATCGCTACTAAGGAAACACATGAGAGCCACGTTTTATGCTTGGCAATATCTTCCGTTTTCAGTTCATGCTGACTTCGTGATGGCTTGAAGTTATTTATCATTGTTTCTTATCTAGACACGTTATATATATTCTCATATTGTTTAATAGTTTCAGTTCATATGATTAATGATGAAATTGGCAGGTTCTTTTTCTCTTCATCCATCTATTGATTTCCTTGTCTTTTATTGCGTACCTCTTTTACAGACTGCATGTCACGTTTTGTTATAATGTTACCCATCCTGAAGTGTAATTATTACAGTCTTTCAGTATCTATTTCTTTACAAGAACCATACCCCCCCTTATAAGGGTTAGCAATATACCTTGACTCTTTGGGGGAAGAAAATACAGAAGAGGGAATTCCCAGTCTCCTCACTCCTCCTCATTTAATCGACTTTTACGACACACAGGGGAACACGGAGTGAGTATTCCTGCCCCTTATCTCATTGTACTCAATCACATTATCTACCACTTGGCTCTCTTTTGATCAAAATTAAGTTCTTTAAATTATCTTATTGGTACAAATATCCTCTTATTTTGTAAAGATTCTTTTTCCCTTTTGGTGTTCACAGATGTTTACTATACTGATATCCTTTCTCTCCCTCCCGCACTCACTAACGCGTTCACACACACACACACACACACACACACACACACACACACACACACACACACACACACACACACACACACACACACACACACACACACACACACACACACACACACACACACATACAGAGTAAAAGAGGCTGTGAGGGTGGTGGCGCTGGAAAAAGTACAAACGGTTGATTATAAAGAATCAGTAATAGAAAAAAATGAAAGATGTTGTGATGGAAAGGGCTTATCTAATGATTAAACAGGCACTTGATAAAGAGAAGGTAGTGGTAATCTCAGGCATAAATGAATCCCAGGAGTCAACATGGCAGGAGAGACTTGAACAAAATAGAGCTAGAGTTTTAGACCTGATAAGGATACTTGGAGTAGTATGTGGTCTGGAGAATATTGTAAACATTCAACAACTTGGTAAATATTGTAGGGAGGGCAAAATAAGACCAATAAAAGCAACCTTGTGAGAGGGGACACATGTAGAGAAATATTGATGTGAGAAAACCTAAAAGACCTTCCGAAATTTAAAACAGTGTTCATTAGGCCATACAGAACACTGAAAGAGATGGAAATGATCAAAAAGTTGTTGCAGGAAGCTAGAAAGTTATATGAGGGAAAAAATAAAGCAGATAAAATAATTTTGTTCTGGAGTTCTTCCAGACATAGGGGAGATAAAGAAGATAATGATAGAATGTCAGGGGATTCAGCCTCAGTAAGATTGTTGTACACAAATGCTGTTGGAATAGCTGGTTAGGCAGTAGGATTAAAGGATAGAATTCGCAACAATAAGGCAAATATAGTAGCACAGATAATGTGTTGGATATTGAAAAAATTGAGTATGAACCACCAATTGGAAAGAGTGACCACTGTGTGTTGTTGATGGAATATATCATCAAAGATGTTCTGCCTGAAAGTAGAGGCACTGAAAACACGAGGAGGTACTATCCAAAAAGAGATTACATCAAAATTAATGAGCTTTTTGCAGTTACTAACTGAAGGACCTTTTTAACAACAAATCTGTACGAGGAACGTACAACATCTTTTTTGAGGAATATGGGAAGATTGTTGCATATCTTCCACCAAAATAGGAGTTACTTTTCACAGCCTTATCATAGGAAAACTGAACGCCAAAGACAGGGCTTTAAAGCTATAGAGAGTAGACGGAAGTATCACTGAGACGGATAAAGAGATCTGCGAAGAATTGAACAAGGAGTTTCAGTCAGTATTTACAGCAGAAAGTACCCCACTCCCTCAGATTGCAGAGATAGGAGTTCATGGGCCGGTATTAGAGAACATCAACTTTTCAGCCACAGAGATATGCAAAGCGCTGATGGAGTTAGATACCCATTACGCTACAGGTCCTGAAGATATATCCTCTTATGTACTAAAGAAATGTGCTAAATCAATATCTGCGGCAATATGTATCATATTTGAAAAGTCGCTGGAATCAGGGGAGATTCCAAGATGCTGGAAACAAGCGAACGTAGTACCTATCTTTAAAATGAGAAGGAGGGATGCAGTTCTAAGTTATATACCTGTTTCCTTGACCAGTATAGTTTGCAAATTTATGGAGAAACTACTAAGGAAACACAGCTCTCTTCACTTGGAATCCTTCAACTTTTTGTCAGTGAAACAACATGGCTTCAGAGAAGGTAAATCAACAGTAAAAAAAATTCTTGGAATTTTATGATGAGGTAAGCCGAATCTTGCATGAGAGAGGGGGCTGGGCGAATTGCATATTCCTAGACTTCCAGAAGGCATTTGACTCGGTCCCAAACTGGAGAATTATTAAGAAGCTGCAAACAATACCGATAATAGGTAGAAATGTCTTGGAATGGATAAAAACAAACTTACTTAGAAGGAAGGGAACAGAGGGGTAGAGTAAGACAATCAGTGTCTGAATGGAAAAGAGGGAGTTGCGGCTTTCAACAGGGTTCAGTTTTAAGGCCACTTCTGTTCCTTGTATATATGTAAATGACCTACCTGAGTTTGTAAATTCATTCACAAATATGTTTGCAGACGATTCAAAGATTGTGAAGAAAGAAAGACACAAGGACAGTGGTACAGAGTTTCAGGAAGACCTAAATAGTCTACATGAGTGGACAGAAAAGTGGCTAATAAACTTCATACTAAGGTAATGAGAATGGTCACAAGTGCAAGAAGGCCAAAGCTTGAATACTCAATAGCAGGAGCAGAACTTAAAGAGACGTAGAATGAGAGAGATCTAGGAGTAAGCATATTGGCATATTTGTCTCTGGAAATACACATAATTGGTAGAGTAAGGGTAGCAAATTTTTTATAGCAAATGTAAGGATAACCTTCAGACACATGAACAAGGAGGTGTTCAGAAATATTGATGTAACTTATCAGAGTCCAAAGCTTGAATATGCAGCCCCTTTTGGAATCCACATTTGCAAAAGCACGTAGTTAAGCTGGAAAAAGCTCTAAGACATGCCACGAAACTGGTGCCAGAAATGAGCAATCTCAGTTATAAGGAGAGGCTGAGGGAATTAGACTTACCATCACTCGAAGCTAGAATAATGAGGGAGGATAAGGTGGCGGTTTTTAAATGCCTTCATGGTTATGACAGAGTGAATAGGGGTCGATATTTATATATGGCTGGCACTAGAACTAGAGGTCATAGTTTGAAGCTTCATCATAAAACTTCTTTGCAGGATGTAAGAAAGTATTTTTTTTAGTGGAAGATTTGTTGATGATTGGATATCGCTAAGCGAGGATGTAGTTAATGCTAACTCAATTCATAGTTCTAAGAACAATTATGATAAGTATTATCTAATATAACCTGGAGATGGGGAGTTACGAGCATGGGTAATTATGTTAATTAGGTTGGACTGAAGTTAACTTAAATACACAAAATGTGTTAAATTACCTCTAAAATCTAGACTCCATAAATTAATGTACACTGACCCTGAATATAATTATAATTTATGTGACTGCATTAATATCACTATAATTTATATATTCCAAGGCTAGATATGTATATAGTTTCAAAAGATTACTGTCCAGTCCTGTACAGTAATTGCTGCTATTGCATGTATTAAATATTTCGCTGAGGTTCCCATGGGTCCGTATTCACTCCCTCTAAATGTTGCTGAATTTATTCAGATTTTTGTCGTTTTTTAAGATCGTGAAAACACTGATATAAATTCGCTAATTCTGTTGAGGTTTCCAAAGGACCTCTTCATGCTAAACAGTCAGTCTTCTTCTTCTTCCTCTATTTGCGTTCCCATTTTCATATGGGGTCGCATCTCTTCACTAGTCGTCTCCACTGGTTCCGGTCCATCACTTGCTCCTCCCCCAGCTGTCTCTCTCTGAGATCCTCCTTCAGTCGGTCCTTCCACCGTAGTTTAGGTCTTCCTCGTCTACGTCTGCCCTCCACGTCCATCTCCATCACTCTCACACCCACGTAGTCTTCTTCTCTCCTCTTCACATATATATATATATATATATATATATATATATATATATATATATATATATATATATATATATATATATATATATATATATATATATATATATATATATATATATGAGTTTCCAATGATTCTTATTACACTGACGGAAAGTCGGTATATATAGTTAAGGTTACCATGGTTTCATTATTACACTGAAAAATAATCCCTAATATGGCTTAGGTTCCCAATGGTCCTTATCATACTGACAAAATGGTTGCATGTTTTGTATATAGAATCCTTCCATTTTTTTCAGCCAAAAGCTTATTAGACAGGATAGTTGGCCGTACCGAAAGTTTGAAAAGTATTGATGTAATACTTGGACTCTGTATTTCTTTGTATTTGTTTAACAAATTAATATCAAATCACAAATGATTATTAGCGTACTTGGGATGATTTCTCACATTTAAATTTTATAATAATCATCATTTCAATTCGTATATTATTAAGTTCTTCAGAAGGCATTAGAAAATCGAGAATCAACTATTTGTATTATTATTAGGATTATATTTTTATATTTGGCAGCTGTTATATTCCAGAGCAAACAGTAAAACTATTACCTGAAGCATAACAAGAATGCTGCTAGCTGATAACAAGGTGAAATAAATCGTTTGGTTTTGGGCTTAGCATATAGATACGTGGGAGTCACTTGCTTAAATGCCATAACTGCTAGCAAACTGGAATGAATAGCCAGGTTTTGAGCTTAACTGATAAATATGTGGGGTAGGTCACTAGTTTCCGTGTCCTAGTTGAGAGGAAAAAGGGAATATCTCTAGCTTTCGAGCTTAGCTTATAAAAACTCTAGAGTGAGTCACTAGCTACAATGTTCCTGTTCCGGTTTTACATCACGGACTCCCTTTTCTACTAAGGGCTAGGACGGTTGCCTTCTTTCGAAGGACTTGTTTTGGCAGATGTAATCGTTACCCTGAGTGCATGCCCTTGCTAACCTCAGACCGTGACGGGGCGCGAACCCTCGACCTGACGCCTCAGAGTCGCGAACGCTAGTGAGTCACTAGCTACAATGGCTTACCTGATAAAGATCTGGGTTGATGCACTAGATTCTATGGCTTAACTCATACGTTTGGGCCGAACTGTTAGCTTTGGGACTTAGCTGATATAAAACCTTGACAACTTACTTGTTTCTGTAGTGTAGTCGATAGAACCTGAGGCATTTCAGTAGTTTTAGGACTTGACAGATAAAAATCTGGATAAAGTCATTAGCTTCAGTGGCTTAGCTGATAGATAGTTGGGTTGAATCACTAGTTCGGGGCTTAGGTGATAAAAAGCTATGGTTTGTAACTAGCTGCATTGGCTTAGCTGATAAAAATTCTTGGCCGAATCACTAGTTCAGGGATGAGGTGATAAAAAGCTAGGGCTTGTAACTAGCTTCAGTAGTTTAGGTAATAAAAAAAAAACTGAGACACATCGATAGCTTTTGGGTTTAGCCGATACGAGCTAGTGTGCTTCACTCAATTCAGGGGCTCATCTGACAACATATATATATATATATATATATATATATATATATATATATATATATATATATATATATATATATATATATATATATATAATGCTGGGCAGCTTCACTATTGCCTTTGGGCATAGATTATAAAAAAGTTGGGCATACCACTAGCTTCCTTGGCTTAGGTGATAAAAGCTGGTGTAAGCTGACAAAACTAAGCTGATAAAATGCTAGCATAAGTCACTAACTCCGTGACATAGCTGATAAAATCTGGGGTTAATCACTGGCTTTAGTGGCTTTGCTGTTAAATGATAAGGTGAATCACTAGCTTCATTGGCTTAGGTGATAAAATGTTTGGTGATACACTAGCTTCAGTGGCTGTACTGATGAAATGCTGGAGAGAATCAATAGCTTCCTAGCATAACTGATAAAAAGCTGTTGGAAATCACTAGTGTTTTTCTTAGCTGATAAATAGCAGAATCACTGCACTAGTTTCTGTGGCTTAGCTTAAGAATTGCTGGAGTGATATACTATCCTCTGTGGCTGAGCTGATAAAAAGCTGGGGAGAGTCATCAGTTTTGGGGCATAGCTGATAAAAAGCTAGGACGAGTCTCTAGCTTCCATAACTTAGCTGATAAGAAGTTTGGGAGAATCACTAAAATGTGCGGCTCAGCTGATTAAAAATTGGGGTGAGTCACCACCTTTCTTGGCTTTGGATGAAAACTGGGGCGAGTCAATAGTTTGGCTGATAAAAAAACTGGGGCAAGTCATTAACTTCCATGACTTAGCTGATCAAATCCTTGAGTGAGTGACTGTTTTTTGTGCCTTAGCTGGTGAAAAACTTTGACGAGTCACTAGCTTCAATAGTTTGGAAGATAAAATATAACTTGGGCGAGTTACTATTTTCCATGGCTTAGCTGTTAAAATCTTCTGTGAATCACTAGTTTCCGTGGCTTAGCTGATAAAATGTTGAGATGAGTCAGGTTACTAACTTCAGTGGTTTAGCTAATAAAGTGATTAGCTGAGACGCTTGTTTTAGTGACTTAGCAGGTAAGATGTTGGAGTGACTTTATATTCCTAGCGGAGATGATAGACAGATGGAGGAAAATCACAAGTTTTTGTTTTTAGCTAATAAAACCTGGGGGGAGGGTGCACTAGCAACCGTGACTTAGCTGATGAAAAGCTGGGGAGAATCCCCAGCTGATGAAATGTCTCTGGCTTTTTTCCGTGGTTTATCTGATAAAAAGCTGGGGTGAATCACAAGTTTCCATGGCTCAGCTAATTAATACCTGGATTGAGTCACTTCCTACTACGACTTTACTGATAAACAGCTAGGGTGAGTTATTAACTCCATTGGCTTGGATAATTTAAAGCTTGGGCAAGTCACTAAATTTATTTACGTAACTGTTAATAAGCTGAAGTGAGTCACTATTTTTCATGGTTTCATAAACAAGTTGGGTAGTCACTAACTTTTGTAGTTTGGTATGGAAATATGCTTGGAAGAGTCAATAGTCAATATCATGCATGGCTTAGCTGTTGAAGGTCTAGGGTGAGTTACTAGTGTTCCTACTTTAGCCGATGGAAAGCTTAGGTTAGCCACTACCATCCATATCTTAGCTGTCAAAAGCTTGGGCAAGTCACAAACATCCATGGCTGAGCTGATAAGATGATGGGGTCTGCTATGAGATTCAGTTGCTTAACTAATAAAATGCTGAGATGAGACACTAGTTTTAGTGTCTTTTCTGATATAATGAGAGTGAGTCACTGGTGTCCTAGCAGAGCTAATAAAAAACCTCGGAGAATCTTCAGCTTTTGTTCTTAGCTGACATATGCACTAGTTTTCACGACTTAGAAAATAAAAAAAACTGGAGTTATTCAATTGTTTCCATGGCTTTGCTGATTAAAAAAAAACTGGGAAGAATCACAAGTTTCTGGGCTTAGCTGATAAAAAAAACTGGGTCGAAACACTATCCTCCATGACTTGGCTAATAAATAGCTGGGATAAGCCACTGGCTTATGTCTCTTAGCTGATAATAAGTTAGAGTGAGTTAGTAGCTTCTGCAGCCTGGCTGGTAAAATGCTAGGGTGAGCCATTAACTACTGTGGCTTAGCTGTTAAATTGTTAGGGCAAATCACTAGCTCCTGTGACTTAGCTGATAAAAAAAAACTGAGGGAGTCATTAGTTTCTGCGGCTTTCTTGATTACAAGATGGGGTAAGTAGCTAGTTTCTTTGAATTAGCTGATAAAAAGCTAGAGTGAGTCACTACCTTCAATTGATTAAATGAAAAGACGTGTGATAAGTCACTAGCTTCTGTGGCTTACCAGATAAAAAAACTGGGGCTACTCACTAGCCTAAGTAGATTGGATGGGGATAAGCTGGGGTGTATCATCAACTTTAGAAGTGTGGTTGATAAAAATCTGGAATAAGTCATTAGCTCTCATGGCTTATCAGATAAAAGCTGATGCGACACACCAGCCTCCGTGGTTTAGTTGATAAAAACTGGGGTGAGTAAATAGCCTCCAAAGCTTAGCTGATAAAAAAAAGAGCTGGATTGAGTCACTTGCTTCCAGGGTTTGGATAATAAAAGGGTGACTGAGATGATAGAAAGCAGAGTGAGTTACTAATTTCTAAGATTTGGTTGGGAAGAAAGTTGCGGGGAGCCACAAACTTCTGAGGTTTAGCTGATAAAAAGCTGGGATGGGTAGCAAGCTTTTGTGTCTTAGCTGAAAGAAACTAAGGTGACTGACTAGTTTCCTTAGCTTAGCTGTTACAAAATGGTGTGAGTCGCCAGCTTTAGTGGTATGGATGATAAAAAGCTGGAATGAATTACCAGCAGACTTGCTTTAGTTGACAGGGAAAAAAAAATGAAGCGAGTCATTCGTTTCCGTGACTTATCTGATAAAAAGCTAGGTCAAGTGATTAGCTTGTGTGGTACACCCATTGAAAAGTTGTGTTGCATTACTAGTACAATGAGTTGGATGATGAAAAGCTAGGCCAAGTGACTAGCTTATGTGGAACACCCATTGATAAGTTGTGTTACATTACTAGTACAATGAGTTGGATGATAAAAAGCTAGGTCAAGAGACTACCTTGTGTGGAACACCCATTGAAAAGTTGTGTTGCATTACTAGTACAATGAGTTGGCTGATAAAAAGCTTGGTCGAGTCACTAACGTCTGAGGTTTGGGTGGTAACAATGCTTGGGTGAGTCATTAGTATGCATGGCTCATCATATAGAAAGCTCAAATAAGTCACTAATTTCCATAGCTTACTTGATTAAAAAATGAAATGAGTCACTAGCTTCCGTGGCTTAGCTGATAAAAAAGCTAGGACGAATTATGACTTTCGTGGCTTTGATGAAAAAAAAAAAGCTTGAACGAGTTACTAGCTATCATAGCTTAGCAGATAAAACGCTTTGGCGAGTCATTACCTCCTGTTTATTAACTTATAAAAGCTGGGGCATGTCACTAGCTTCCGAAGAGATGCTGGGGCGAGTCACTAGTTTCAAATATCATAGGTTATTGATTTGTTTGCTATACCAGTGGGCCGAATTTTCTGCCCCCTTGCCCCATAGTGAACATGGAAAATATCACTTAGCTATGTTGAGACTGTGGAAGGGACAGCAGTGGCGTCTGTCACCCCTTATTCCTTGCTCACTTAGCAGGTATAATGATTACACCAGTTGATATAACGGATAATAACGGAACCATAATACCTTTACATCAGACACAGAAATAACCAAGCCCGTCTCGTTGATCAAAACCTTGAAAAAAAAAACTACGATAGCTTTAATTAACACAATGTCTGATATATCCCCATAAAAAACGTCACACACACACACACACACACACACACCTTCGAATATTGGTAAATATCGCCGTCATCTTGTTTTAGCTTTCGGCATTCACATACAATGCCTTTGTTTTCCTTAAATGTTTTCTTTTATATCTGATATAAAGGGAAAAACACGAATCTAATCATAAAACTTCAACTAAAGATAACTTTTAATTAAAATGAGTGCACACGTGTTGAGAGTAGACTAATGTACGTAAGCTCTCCGTGCTCTCTCACTCCCTCCAACATTCTACGTGCTCAAGTAATATACATTTTTTTTCCAATTTGAACTGGAATATTCAGGATATAGAAAACACTTGTTCTGAGGAGCATCTGTAACGCTCCTCCCCGTTACTTCCCCCCTCTTCCTCTCCCCCCCCATAACAACCCTGGGGTCCATCATCCTTCTCGCCGTTCGACAGAACAGCTTGTGATTTCAGATTTGTTCCTATCATACCGAAGTTTTTGATTTCCGTCATTGTCTAGTAATGGACATTTCTTTTTATAATAAATAGTAATATTTCTTTACAATAATAAGTTTCTTTTTCTTACTAATATGCAATATACAAGTATAAAAACTACTAGAATAGTACGAAAGAATTTGTTTTACCTAGGAGCTATTTTGTGGTATGTGCAATTATGACATACATGAAGCAATAGCATATTAATATACATTTGGTTATATGAATATACAATTTACTGCTTTAAGAAAAAACAATAATTTCAGAGTATGATCAGCCTTAGATGAAGTTCAACTTAGCAAAATGCGAGAATGATAAATGGATGGCTACTTCTAACCATGAGTAACATTTTATTTGTTAAATTTCCTCAGATTGATTACTATCTGAGAAAGATAGATAGATATATAGATAGATAGATAGATAGATAGATAGATAGATAGATAAATATATAGATAGAGAGGTACATAGATAGATAGGTATATAGATAGATAGGTATATAGAGAGATAGACAGATAGAAAGATAGATAGACAGATAGATAGATAGAAAGATAGATAGATAGATAGATAGATAGATAGATAAATAGATAGATAGGTAGGTAGATAGATAGATAGATAGATAGATAGATAGATAGATAGATAGATAGATAGAGAGAGAGAGAGAGAGAGAGAGAGAGAGAGAGAGAGAGAGAGAGAGAGAGAGAGAGAGAGAGAGAGAGAGAGAGAGAGGAGAGAGAGAGAGAGAGAGAGAGAGAGAGAGAGCAGCAATTAACAGCAACTCAATATTTTGTTACTCTTTTGTTTCCATTAAGAAGAAGAAACTAGGATCTATTTTAAAATAATATTAAAACAAAATAAAGATAACACTATAGAATTAGAGCAATGACTACTCAGGAAGTGACAGCCATATATATATATATATATATATATATATATATATATATATATATATATATATATATATATATATATATACTAAATAATTTCAGCTATAATGAAAAAGTAATAGTAAGGACTTTACAAAAAGTATGTAATAAACTTGTTAATGTATTAACAACAGCCATATTCATCTCTCTCTCTCTCTCTCTCTCTCTCTCTCTCTCTCTTTCTGTATATATATATATATATATATATATATATATATATATATATATATATATATATATATATATATATATATATATATATATATATACATATGTGTGTGTGTATGTGTGTGTGTGTTTATGTGCGTTTATTGATGAATATGACTGCTGTTATTACATTAACAAGTTTATTAAATAATTTTTCTAAAGTCCTTACTATTGCTTTTTCATTATAGCTGAGATTATTTAATAAGTCAGACAAATAATTGGGAACAGCGCTTCGTACAGCTTTGTACATTATCAAATGCTTAATTAAATGATAGAGGATGGAGATTATGTAAAATGTCTGATCTCCACCTGTGTTTAATTCTCACCAAAATTATTTTATTTTTACGGTGAACTCTCCAGAATTGTTTGAGGAGGGACATCATGCAGCTTTACTTCTGTCCTCTGCATTTTACTTTCAGAGTTGACAGAGTAAAACTGTCTGGTACCTGCACCAAACATACATTTTTTTTCAAGAGTGTGTCACCATGACGGACCAAAGAAAAATAAAAAAAAAACTTCCCTCATCTTCCCCGCGCTCGAAGAAAACATAAAGTTAAGATAAACAGAGATGGAGAATGTGAAAGTTGTCGAATGTGAAGAGATCATAAGCGATGTGTAACGAATACCCAAAAATATGCGTTGTTGATGTAGGCATAGAAAAAGAACCGTAAGACTTAACATCGAACTGTCCTAGACAGACCCATTCAAGTCCAAACAACTTTCAGCTGTAGTATCGCAACGGGGGGGGGGGTGCCATGAGCCAGAATTCTACATCTGAATACATACATACATGCATGCATGCATGTAATTACCTAATTGTAATTACCTATTTGTGTTTACGGAAAAGAGCTTCATGTTCGTAACTCCCCGGCTCGTGGTCGGTTTCATTTTTGCACTTACTGATACTTATAATAATTATCTTTAAAAATATGGATTGAGTGAGCATTAAGTACCTCCTCGTTTAGGGAATTCCAATCATCAACTACTCTCACACTAAAAAAAAAGTACTTCCTTACATCCTGCAAAGAAGTTTTTTACGAAGCTGCAAACTATGAACTCTAGTTCTAGTGCCAGCCATATCAACATATCAATCTCTGTTCACTCTGTCATAACCATGAAGGAATTTAAAAACCGTCACCATATCCCCCCTCATTCTTCTAGCTTCGAGTGATGGTAAGTCTAATTCCCTCAGCCTCTCCTCATAACTGTGATTGCGCATTTCTTGCACCAATTTCGTGGCATTTCTCTGAACTTTTTCCAGCGTAACTACATGCTTTTTAAAGTGTTGATTCCAAAAGGGAGCTGCATACTCCAGCTTTGGCCTCACATAGGTTACATAAATATTTCTGAACATTTCCTTTTCCATTTGCCTGAAGGCTACTCTTACATTTGCTAAGAAAGCATATGCCCCCCTTTCTATGCCATTTATATGCATTTCTGGAGACAAGTTTGCCAGTATGTTTACTCCTAAATCTATCTCATTATCTATCTCTTGAAGTTCTGCTCCTGCCACTGAGTAATCAATCTTGGGCCTTCTTGCACTTGTACTCATTCTCATTACTATACATTTAGAAGTATTGAATTCATAAGCCACTCTACCATTGTTCTCGTCTTACTTTCTTCACAATCTTTGCATCGTCTGCAAAACATTTTCATTAATGAATTTACAGACTCTGGTAGGTCATTTACATATACAAGGAACAAAGTGGCCCTGAAACTGAACTCTTTGGAACTCCACTACTAACTCTTCTCCATTCAGACACTTAGTGTTTTACTCTAACCCTCTCTTCCCTTCCTTGTCTCACTGACAAAGAGTTGAAGGATTCCAATTTTCTTTTTATGATTGTGACACCAGGATGGGCAAAAAAAAAATAATAATAAAAAATAAATAAATAAATAAATAAATAAATATATATATATATATATATATATATATATATATATATATATATATATATATATATATATATATATATATATATATATATATATATATATATATATATATATATATATATATATATATATATATATATATATATTTAGCCTCATCTGGCCTGGGCACGAAGAAAACATAGAGAGAAACAGAGATGGGGAATACTTTGACTTTTAAAATGTGAAGAGACAATAAGACATGTGTGTTGAATATCCAAGAATATTTGATGCTGATGTAAACATAGAAAGAGAGCAGAAACTGAAGGAAGACTTAACATTGACCTGTCCTGGACAGTCTTATTCAAGTCCACAAGACCCTTCAGCTGTAGTATCGCAACGGGTGGTTGATGGTGAAGAGAGATGTGTTTTCTTAGTAGTTTCTCAGTGACTTTGTAAACTATGCTGGTTAATAAAAAAAAAAGGTCTGTTGTTTAGACCTGTATCCCTCCTTCCCTTTTTGAAGATAGGTACCACGTTTGCTTATTTCCAGAATCTTCGAATCTCCCCTGATTCCAGCAACTTTTCATATATGATACATAGTGCCGCCAATATTGATTTAGAGCATTTCTTAAGTACATAAGAGGATATATCATCGGGACCTGTAGCTTTATGGTTATGCAACTCAATCCACGCTTTGCATACTTCTGTGGCTGAAAAGATGATGTTTGCTAAAACCAGCGCATGAGCCCCAATCTCTGCAATCTGAGGGGGTGGAGTATTTTCTGATTTAAATACTGATTGAGACTCCTTGTTCAATTCTTCGCAGATCATCTCATCCATCTCAGTGATGCTTCCATCCGCTCTCTTTAGAGAGAGAGAGAGAGAGAGAGAGAGAGAGAGAGAGAGAGAGAGAGAGAGAGAGAGAGAGAGAGAGAGAGAGAGAGAGAGACTTTATTTTTCAAGTTTAGTAATTGCTTAAACTCTAAATTATGCCTATCTTATACTACATTAGATATAGATTAAGTGTAATAAATAATCCCCAGTTTCAAGCATGACTGTGTCCACCCTCATGCTTGGGGATTAATTTTGACAAAACTGACTCTAGTTTTGCTCTCTTTAAGATGTCTCCTTTTCCCGAACTCTTTTGGGGTCCTTTTCTTACTTATTCTATAATGCAGATGATAAAATGATATGGAGCTTCATATTACCTATGAAAACGAAAACTAATTTTACATTCCAAAAGACACATGTTTTGAATTTAAATAGCAATACTCTCATTACCAGCAATGAGATGTTTACTAATTTGTAAAATACCAATAGAAAGTGTTTACTTATTCTTCAATTCTGGTATTCGTGCTATTGTACAGAGCATGAAAGTGGCCATATGTAATGAAATATGAAAAGATTTTTTAAGACTTGTTAGTGAATATTTTTTGGTAACCATGATCAGAAGACGGGATATTATAAGCACACACACAAGTAGCTCATTACCACTGTCATTTGTGTGTATGTACTTACGATTGAGTAAATACAAGCATGCAAACAGTGGGAGTGAATTGCTCGTTTATTACTCTTCTCTTGATAGACATTTACTCTTATAAAAGGAAAACTTTTAGTTAGTAGACGCCTCATGGCATGGTGAATATGGAGAGAGAGAGAGAGAGAGAGAGAGAGAGAGAGAGAGAGAGAGAGAGAGAGAGAGAGAGAGAGAGAGAGAGAGAGAGAGAGAGAGAGAGAAGACAACTGTATTGCCTGGTAAATGGTGTATTATTAAAGAAGACTACTACTGAGTATGTAAGCTTGAGAGGCATCTTCAGAAAGAAACAACTTACAATATAAATATTCTCAGTGTTCTCTGTTCTAAAACCCATTTGTTTAGATGTTCTTTTACCTAAAAAAGGTACATAAGAAGGCAACCGTCCTAGCCCTTGGTAGATAAGGGAGTCCGTGACGTAAAACGGGAACAATCATCTTAAGTATGAACAAATTCCAGTCAATAGTTTTTCTTAATTTTTAAACATTCCTTATGACAATTCTACATCTACGCAAGGGTTTCAAATTTGAAGATGACCAGATCTCAAAGCATTGTGTCTCTTTGACTTAAAATGCAGCTAGGGACATAGTTAACAACAAATACGTTAATACTGGCAACAGTGACGACTTAAAATGCAGCTAGGGACATAGTTAACAGTAACTACGTTAATACTGGCAACAGGGACGACTTAAAATTTCACTACATTTACATTCATTTTCATTTCGGCAGATATTGACTTATCATGAATGGGAGTAAGATTGTTTTCCACTCTGAGGATATACTCCACACTGGAATCTTCAGAATTAAATACCTTAGTTTCCACCGCATCTACGTCAATGACTTTATTATTAACTCCAGGGCTATCCTTGCTTGACCAACTAGGACAATTTCTGGCAAAACTATCTAAATTTCCACATTATGTACACACTTTTCCAAATACTGTAGATTTATCTTTGATCACACATGTATACAGTCACAAAATTTACAAATTTTCAAATAATGTCCTTCACCATTTTTGTCATTAGTAACAGTTTTTTTTTTTTTTTAGAACATTCGAGCTTGCTTTTTGCTGCTTAGGCTTACAGTCCAGGTTTTGTACCGTAGTTACATTAGTTTCCTTATAAGCATATAACTGCTTTTGGAAACTTGAAAATTTACACAAATGTCAAGAGCTATATTTGAATCAAAATTCTCAGCATAAAAGAACTTCTTTCTTAAGTCTTCACTGCTGCATCTAAAAACTATTTGATCTCTGAGACTTTTGTCTCTTTCATCACCCTAGTCACAATCTTTTATAATATTATAAGCCCAGTAATGTTGGATTCTAAAGACTCACCTGTACACTAAATACACTTTCTAAATTTGTAGCGTGCAGCTAACTCAAGTTTTAGTTGGAGCAAAGTACACGCCCATTTTAGTAAAACAGAAGACATATTATGAGAAGGGTCTGCAGCATCTGGATCACTAGAAGTAGTAAATCCAAGGAATTATAGAGTTACAGCACTCATCACCTTCAGTCGCCAGCAACATTGCAACTTGTATTGAAATAAACAAGCATCAGGGAAAACATAAACCATCACAGCTTGCTGTAGTATTCACATATAAGATCTTGGATATTGGTAAAATTAAGTATGAGCCGCTAAGTGGAAAGTGCCCTGTTTTATTGATGAAATATATTATCAAGGATGCTCTGACTGAGAGTACAGGGTCCAAGAAGGAAATGCAAAAGAACGATCTAAAAAGATGAGTACAAGAAAATTAACGATCATTTTGTAGGTGTTAACTGGAGAATCACATTTAACAATAGCTCTATATAGGAGATGTACGAAATCTTAAGGGAGATATATGAAAAGATAATCAGCTGTTGCATAACATCTACCAAATTAAGAATTATTAATGCCAAAAAGTAATGGTTCAATAATGCATGAAAGAGAACAAAGGAGTACAAAGATATGCTGGAATGGTTATAGGAGGATAAATCTAAATACTTTGCAAAAGAGCAGACGAGCGATAAATGAGTACCTAAAATAAAAGCAGAGAGACAAAGAGGGTTTAAGACAGAGATATTACTTTGAAGGCCAAGGAAAATACCAAACTTTTCTATAACTCTGTTGTAGTGAAATTAAAGGTCAAAGAACAAGTTTTAGAGTAGTAAAGGGCAGATGGAGGCATTACTGAGACAGATGAAGAGGTCTGCAAAGCACTGAACGAAGAATTTCTGTCAGTATTTATAGCATAAAAATTTCTGTCCCTTTATAATACAGAAATGAAAGGTCATCTGCCAGTATTAGCGAACATCGTTTTTTCAGCTACAGAGGTATGCAAGGCGTTGAAAAAATTAAATCCTTGTTAAGCTATAGGATGTGATGATATAGCCCCTTTTGCACATAAGACTTGTGCATAACCATAACCATTAGTACTATGCATCATAAATGAGAAACTGCCGTAATGTGGGGAGATTTCAAGATGCTGGATAACAAGCGAAAGTGGTACTTAACTTCAAAATAAAAGGAAAGGTACAGCACTAAAATTAGAGGCTATATTCTTTGCCTAGCATAGTTTAAAAAATTAGAGGGAAACTGTATTTGATGTAGTTCCACACTGGAGACTAATTAGAAATCTGTAAATGATGGCAAGAATAGTCAAACACATCTTGGAACTGAGAAAAAACTGATTTAGAAGGAAGGGGGTAGAGGGTCAGAGTAAGACTGGAGAAAGGTTAGCAGTGTGGTTCACCAGGGATCAGACTTATGGCAGCTTCTTTTCCTTATATAAGTCAATGGCCTACCAGATATGCAGTTTTAAATATGTTTGCAAATAATACAAAGATTGTGAAGAGAGCGAAAGACGAAAATAGTGGTAGAGAACTTCAGGAAAAACTAAATAGCCTGTATGAGTGATCAGACAAGCGGTTAATGACATTTTATATTTCAAAAAGTAAAGCAATGAGAATGGACAAGAGTACAATAAAGCCCAAGTTTGGTATTCAATAGCAGAAGCAGAACTTCAAGAATCTGAGAATGAAAAAGTTCTAGGGGTAAATTTTGGGGCAGATCTGTCCCCAAAAATGCATACAAATAGTCTAGTAATTTCAGCATATGCTTTCTTAACTAACATAAGGGTGGCCTTCAGGTATATAGACAAGGAAATATTCAGATATAATTATATGACTTATGTGATGTCAAAGCTAAAATTTACAGTACCCTTCTGGCATCAGCACTTGGAAAAGCATAAAAGTAAGTTGGAAAAAGTTCAAAGAAATACTGCAAACCTGGTGACAGTGAAACGTACTCATATTTATGAAGAGAGGCTAATGATATTAGACTTGCCAATACTCGAAGCTATAAGGAAAAGAAAGAGATATGGTAATGGTTTTTTACATTCATTCTTGGTTTTGACAGGACGGATAAGGAGTGATATTTTGATATAGGTAACTCTATAACTGAAAGTCATAATTTTCCATGAATACTTCTTTGCAAGATGTAAAGAAGTTATTGTTTACTGTAAGACGAATCAAGATATCTCTGAAGAAATGAATAAGGAGTTTCAGTCAGTATTTACGGCAGAAAAAACCCACCCCGTAATACTGCAGAGATAGGAGATCATGGGGTGGCATTAGAGAGCATCATCTTTTCAGCCACAGAGGTATGCAAAGCGTTGATGGAGTCAGATGCTCATAAATCTACAGGTCCTGATGATATATCCTCTTACTTACTTGAAAATTGCACTATTGCGCTAAACTAATACTGATGACGCTATGCAATTTATATGAAAAGTCGCTGGAACCTTGGAGGATTCCAAGATGCTGGAAATAAGCGAATGTGGTACCAATCTTCCAAAAGGTAGGGAGAGATATAGCTCTAAACTATAGGCCTGATTCCTTGATCAGCATAACTTGCAAAAGCATGGAGAATCTACTAAGAAAATACATCTCCTTTCTCTTGGAATCCTTCAACTTTTTATCAGTGCTTCAGGGAAGACGGATCAAATGAGACAAATTTATAAGAATTTTATGATGAGGTAAACCAGGTCTCACAGGGAAGAGAGGGCTGGGGCAGATTGCATGTTCCTAGATTTTCAGAAGCTATCTGATATGGTCCCACATATAAGACTTTTTAAGAAGATGCAAGTAATAGCAAAAATAAATGGAAATGTCTTGGAATGGATAAAATCTTATTTAGATGGAAGGGAACAGAGGGTTGGAGTAATACACTGAATGGAGAAGGGTTAGTAGTGGTGTTCCACAGGGTTTAATTTTAGGGCCACTTTTGTTCCTTGTATACATAAATGACCTAACAGTGTCTGCAAATTCATTCTTGAATATGTTTGCAGATGATGCAAAGATTGTGAAGAAAGTAAGAGACGAGAATAATGGTAGAGAATTTCAGGAAGACGTAAATAGTCTGCATGAGTGGTCAGAAAAGTGGCTAATGATATACAATACTTTAAAAAGTAAAGTAATGAGAATGATTACAAATGTGAGAAGGCCCAATCTTGGATACTCAATAGCAGGAGCCGAACTTTAATAGACATAGAATGAGAGGGATCTAGGAGTAAAATTCTTGGCAGATTTATCTCCAAAAATCCATATAAATTACTTAGTAAGGACAGCATATGCTTTCATAGCAAATGTAAGGGTAGCCTTCAGACACACGGACAAGGAAATGTTCAGATATATCGATGTAACTTATAAGAGGACAAAGTTTAAATATGCAGCACCCTATTGGAGTCCAAACTGGAAAACCACATAAAAAAAGCTGGAAAAAGTTCAAAGACATGCCACGAAACTGGTGCCAAAAATACGCAATCTCAGTTATGATGAGGGGCTGATGGAATTAGACTTACAATCACTCGAAGCTAGAAGAATGAGGGGGATATAGTGGCGGTTTTTAAAATCCTTCATGGTTTTGACAGAGTGGATAGGGATCGACATTTTGATATGGTTAGCTCTAGAACTAAAGGTTATAGTTTTAAGCTTTGTAAGGAAACTTCTTTGCATGATGTAAGGAAGGACTTTTTAGTAGAATAGTTTATGATTTGAATTTACTAAGTCAGGGGGTGGTTAATGCTAACTCATTTCATAGGTTTAAGGACAAATATGTTAGGTATCATTTAGTATAACAATGGAACCGACCAAGAGATAGGGAGTAGTGAGAAGAGGCTCTTCTGTAAACACAGTTAAGTAATTGCAATTAGGTCATTACAATTGGGTTCTTATAATTAAATGAATGCCACACACTTTAAAAGTTTGGAGAAAGTACTTGAAAATGAGATACGAATTCTAACTGTGAGAAAATTTCGGAGGAATTAGATTTACCAGCACTTGAAGCATGGACGGACATTTTACCGGCATTTATATAACTCCATAGTTTTGATAGAGGTGACAGGGAGTAATTCTTCGATATAGGTAGCTCTAGAACTAGAGGTCACAGGTTGTAACTTCTTCATTGGTAAACATTGTGGTATGATCATTGAAAGTACTATTTGTGTAAGAGAAGTTGGTCATTGGATTCAATAAGCGAGGAAATTGATTTCACCGAAGACATTTTCAGAGTTTTGGGATGAATATGAAAACGATTAGTAAGAAAAAAAAACCCAGGAAATGGGGAGTAAAGAGCATATGGCATTTTTGTTCCATGAACACAATTAGGTAAATACACAATGCAACATGAAGTTATTAAAGCCATCATGTAATAACCTCAAGCAATTCTTTTTTAGACTTTCCTCTCAAGAAAAGAAAGTTAATTTGATGCTACTCTTAGTGTACGTGAGAAGTTCATAATTACTAAAAGCCCTTTTCTCTAGGAAAGTGTTCCTGGCTTCTAACGCAAACTGCATTTGCGGTACGATTGTATACGAATCTAGTATCAACTAGATAATACCACGTGTAGAAGTGTACAAATACAAGTGTACTGGAGCTGAATACAATGAGTTCCGCAGACAGCGAAACAAGCTTTCTTTTATCTATCTATCTATCTATCTATCTATCTATCTATCTATCTATCTATCTATCTATCTATCTATCTATCTATCTATCTATCTATCTATATATATATATATATATATATATATATATATATATATATATATATAATATATATATATATATATATATATTAAGTACTATCACAAATATCAGTCCCAAAGAGAGATTTTATTACAACTTTGATATTAGTTTATGCCAGTGTTTCAGATATTAAAATTTATGAGTTTAGAAAATACATTTATTTATTTTGTTTAGTCTTATTATTATTGTCAGAGATATAATATATATCTGAGGGAGAGTAATACCTTTGTTTCGTCGATTGTAGTATTTCATACATATTTTTTTCTTTTTAGGTTTGTTACTTTCCTCTGAAATTTAAGTCTGGAGTTATGATCAGATATAAGATTCATTATATTTGTTCGAAATATATTTACTATGTTGTTATTTAATATCAGTATATATATATATATATATATATATATATATATATATATATATATATATATATATATATATATATATATATATATATATATATATATATATATATATATATATATATATATATATATATATATATATATATATATATACAGTATTTAATTGGGTGGGCACAATTGAACCAAAAGGAGAGGCTGTCCTCAGCAATATCCAAAACCGTGCATCACATCCCTATCTAAGATATCAATTTAACTAATTTTTTCCGTTTTATTTTATTGGTTAGGCTGTCCTAAACCGAAGTTTATTTCCTATTAATTTAAAGTCTTTGTATTAAATTCATTTATGTATTTATTCATGTTCTAAAAATCCATCTGCATCACTACATTTTTTAAAAATTCTTAAAACAAATATAATATCTAGTTTCATGGTCGACTGACTTTTATTATACACAAACTGATTCTTTGCAAGAAAAATAGAAAATATTTTAATGATATATTTCGCGGAAAATATGACACGTGTGACACAGTTTTAAAGTGATATATCTAAATCAATGCTCAATCACTTCTGTGATGCGAGCTTTCGCGATAAGTTCTGAGTGTTTGGGATATTATATGATGAATAAGATCAACATATCTCTTTGTCTCTACCATAAAGAAAAAAAAATAAACTTGGACACTACACTTCCTTATCCAAGGGTAATGTATTAAACTCTCACCTATACAGACACATCTTAGCAAGAGGGTCTGCCCCTCTCTTTTTATCTCTAATTCATTTTCGAGCTTTCTCCCCACCCCCGATACCTTATCATCCCATATCCCCCTTCATCAATGATGACACCCTGCAGAGAGAGAGAGAGAGAGAGAGAGAGAGAGAGAGAGAACCACTACTCATGTTGACGTAATAGTTCTGAGAATTGTTTGAGTAAATTTTACGGGATCACAATACAATGCATATATATAATCCAAAATGGTATTATTACGATATTACTGACATACTTGTATTGTAATGCGCTTCGTCATTTTAAGTTGATGCAAACTGTTTCCTCGTACATAGTTGTTAAAAATGATACAGTTAGTGTTAAATTAATACCCAATGATAAAAATATATACTCCATTCAGGGACACCTGCTGCCGGGGGAGGGTGTAAGGGGTTTTAGGTAATGGAATTACTTCGTCAGGTATTAACACGAGGAGGAGGAAGGTGTCCCTTAGTGTTCAGTTGCCGAAAAAGCAAAGTATACAGCAACGACATAAGTTTCAAGGGCGTTCGATCATTGCATAATCTTCAGCAGGGTCAGGGTACAAAGGGCAGACGAAAGGCCTATCAAGGCATCCGTATCTCTGCGTTAAGGAGTTCAAGTATGGCTGCAGAAAACTCAGTAAATACATCAGGTGGTGTCCCCACTGCTGGTATTATTAGTAAGTAGCCTTCTTTATATATTTTATTCTGTAAATATATTTATTATCTATCTGTTAAATACTAACAACAGCACCCAGATATACCACTTACCCCGGGAGGAATTATTTTAGTTATGGGGATAAATGGAGTATGGTATATTTTATGGGGCACACCAGAATTAGACTGAAACGAAATCGATCTCGCCCCTTTAGAGAAATCGACGGCTGTTTGGGTCCATATGTACCCCTAAGGGGGGTCGGGGGCATAGCCTCCAGCGCTAGGAAAAATATACCCCTAAGAGGGTCCTGGAGGACACATTCCCGTAGGTGAGGTTAGGTGTCGGAAAACTACAGTATTGTTATTAAAAAAGAATAAGCTCCTCTTCTAAAACTTTACCCACCAGGAAACCAAAGTCCTCAAAGACCATCTTCATATGTAAGGCACAGAAATACTCGCTGCTGCCACCACAATTTAGCAACCACTTCGCTACATGGCAGACACACATACACACTATGGAGCATTAAAACCACATCTAGCCCTCAATATCACACACAAATACAGTCCTTTCTTCCTTGGCCATCATCTGGTCACTCAGTAACAACTCACAGCTGCAAGCACAACCTCGCCGTATCCATTGTTCCCTATCCAAAATTTTCCATAAAGACAGAGTCCACCATTGCTAGGCTGCAATGTGGGCACCACCCAACCCTTCTGAACAATCAAGATAGTCTGGCAACTCCATCAGTGATGTCTGTCCAGGATGTAACGCATCACTTTATGCCATCAAACACATAATGGAAGCATGCCCCACATACTATTGCGCGTGTCAGCAAGTTGAACACAACATACATATCTTGACTTGTGAGCTCTGGGAGGAAGGCCTGGCATTGACTGTGGCCTTCCATAGGGATGGGACTCAATTCTGTTTGGCCAGGCAGCTTAGGGAAAGCCTTTAACAGTCATGACTTATTAAAACTAAATTTATTAACCCACGTTACCTCATGTAACCTTACCTAAAGCTAACCTTGTGTATATATGCATATCCTAAATTGTAGGAATATGATTATAATAATTCTTTTTAAGCAAAGCTGAATACCTAATATAGCTATACAGTATTTTTATTATGTTGTAAGAGCAGTTTTTCATGCTTTTAAGATTCCCTTATCAACTTCTTTTGATACATTGCATTAAACTAAACCTTTGTTAGAGTTTATATTTAGATTGATGATAATTAAGTTTTCATATATGAACATCAGTCATGTAGCATACAGTAATATTTCTACAAATTTGACACATGGACAGAGAATAGTAACCCCAGTCAATATCATACTTGGAACATCTTACACCACATACTCATATAAGTTATAAGATATTTTCTGCAGAATGCCAAGTTCTGCAAGAATTCATGCACTGTTATACCTGTCATATCAGGGATTCTGTGCTTCCCATGCCCCCTATAGGATCCATTACACAGTGAGGTATAGAAATCACAGTCCTGTACTGAATTTTGTATTTGCTTAAAATGTCATTATTACTGCTTCTATGATGTTTTTTAATTGGTAACTCTGGAAAAGTGGCTTTGCATACTACTGCCCATGTTAGTTATAGTAAGATTAGGTTGTAAACTTAAGATTACAGTACTTAAAGTAAATGTCATGGTAGGATTTGCTGGTAAATAGTGAAGCAAACAGTGTGGCTACTATTTGTTTGCATGGTCCTGTTTTTTTTTATTCTGTTGCTGAGTAAATAATATTAAATAAAACTATTTAAATCTATTGATATTCAATAGTGATATAGCCTTTGAAACAACCCTGTCATTATGATAAATTTAAAGACATTTCATGCTCGTCTAATTAAGTAATCGAAAGTTTAGTTAGTACCATTTAACTCCTGCAGTTTAATCTGAAAAATGGTGACTAATATTGTATACTCTCATATAGCTACTGCACTAGACTTTAACTTGTTATATTCTGGTTGGATATAATATGATTATCATTGTATTATCTATTTTTCTCTTATTTCAGTTATTGGTGATGAAATACTGAAAGGACAGACTCAGGACACGAACTCTCATTACCTCACAAAGCAGCTTCATAGTTTAGGTGTCAGAGTAAAAAGGGTGAGATAGTTCAAACTCTATCAACAGTTGTGCTGTAATTGATCAGTTAATGTAAAAGTTGAAGTTTATTGTTCAAATTTAAGTAGTATGAACTGATGGTCAGGATTATATTATCATTCTTTACCAAAAGGCGGTATAGGTATAATTTTTAAGTACCTGTATATCTCTTTTATCTAATAATTTATAAAACTTATTTTCCTTCAATCAACTATAATAAAACGGTGTTGGTGAAAAACCTTTTTAGAGTGCTTGGTGAAAAGCAAATTTTAATGGTATGATAGGGATACTGTATGTAATTATCAGTGAATGAACCGGTTGGATAAAAGCCTTCACTTCACTTTTCTATCACTCAGGGCCTAATCCTTCATATCTCTAGGTCCTCAGTAGTTTGACTGTTTTTTTCAGTCTGCTCTTTTCCTTTGTGTATCATTACCTCATCTCTGTCTTGTCCATAACCTTTTTCTTTTCCTTCTTAATATTTTCTCGTTCCCAGACCTCTATTGATGAGGGCAGTTTATTTGCCTGTCCCGGTGTTACACTCATAAAAAAGAAAAAAAATATACATATCACTATTAATGCACATTTTAATTTAGATATAATACGTTAATGTTGATATGTACTCGACAAGTACAGTTATAAATTACTTTCCCAATAAACACTGTTGGTTACATAAAGAAATTATCTCATATCTGCAGATATCAGTGATTCCAGATGACCTAGAGACAATAGCAAATGAAGTTAAGCAGTTTTCTGGCGAATATTCTTTTGTATTGACATCAGGTGGTATAGGTCCTACGCATGATGACATTACATTTGAAGGTAAGAGTGCATAATTAGTTTTGTTGATATTGATTAATAATGAAGTTGGCAATCCCTTCCTCCCTGAATTTTTTTCTATCCCACAAGCATTGCTGACATAATTGGACATGAAATTTTTTTAAATAATTAAACTTTAGTTGGTTGCAATTATGAATGACAACTTAAATATAATACAATAACTATATTTCTCGATTGTGATTTCCAAGTTGCTAACCTTTGTATCTGAAAACTTGAAGGAATCCCTATGAATACCATGAAAATATACTGTACTACGTACAGCATAAATTATCTAATAATTTATAAAACTTATTTTCCTTCAATCAAATATAGTAAAATGGTACTTTTCTGCTTTAATTCAGCACTGTCCTACTGAACTTATATTTAGGAAATTTCCCTATACAGTGTTTATTGCGTATATCAGTGGTATTTTATTACATTCTTCATGGTTTTAGACCATTGCGATAGTAGACTTCTTGATATTCCACATCTGACTACCGTGAACTATCTAAAATTTTTACTACAAACAATTTTTAGCTTTAATTTCTAGACTTATGAAGTTAATAGGGGACTGTGGTACAGCAGTGGTTAGAGCACTCAACTCGGGAGGAGACATATCCACAATCAATCCCACTGCAGGGTGTTAGAAAGGGCATCCAGCCTTAATTCCCCAGCTCCAACCTGTATATGTCCATTCCTATAAAGGAGATTAATAGTGACACAAAATAGCAAATAAAAAAGAAATCTCATGATGGTAGCTTAAAATGCTTTATTCAGCACATTGGATCTGGTTTCTTTATTCATGCATCAGGTTCTCCTTCATGCTTATCACATCTCTTGTGTCATTAAAGATTATTTTGCTTTTTGTCTGATGTACAACTCTATAAGTTTACTATTTTAATGTGGATATAAGTATTAGCGAGCATGATTATTAGAATTGTCCTAATTCTTAGACTTACGCCCCAAAGGTAATCGTGAGATGGGCCTTAAATTGGGTCTTCCATTCTCATATAAGGAATTATTTTTGTCATTCTAACAGATTCTATATTTGGATAAACTGGAGAAGACGCACCTCTGTGCTGTCAACTCGAGAGGGCACTCCTCATGATTGGCCAACAGGAGATAACCTAACCAAACCTAACCTAACCTAAGGTGCTCTATCTCTAGTTGCTTGATTATGAGATGCGTTATCTCTATTTGGCCAATTGTGAGAAGTGTTTTCTCTGATTGACGGTGCTCAGGCACGTCATCTCCAGTTTATCCATATATTCATATTTAGAATGCCTATTTTACTGTTATAGCTGTTGCTGCTGCCTTTGGAGAAAAAGTTCATCCTCATCCGTTATTGGTGGGTTTTATCAAAGCATATTTCAAAACAGATGACCTGACCTCTCCAGCAATGAAGATGGCACATGTAAATATTTATTCATTTTTCTTTTTCTGTAAGGAACTTATGTTAAATTTTGTTGCAGAAGTGGCAGATATTGCCAGTGTTATTTATAAAATATTATGTGTATGGTTTTGATCCCCTATTTTCCTCTTAATTGGAGCTCATCCTCTGATCTCCATAAATTAATAGTTGCACGGTACAGTATAGGGTTTTTGTGTTTCCATAGCATATATTATATTGCTCCCTGATTTCCTGAATGGAAAAATTTTGGTATTCAATTAATATAAAATTTCATTGAATGCAAGATTGATGATATGCTTGCACTGTCATCTCAAAGCTTTTGTCTTTCTGAATTAATGATATTTTTCATGATAAACCTAACGCTAAATGTAGTACAGACAGTGTTTGTGTTACTGAAGTTTTCTGTATGCATTGTCAGAATTATGTGAACCCATAATGGTGCTATGCATTCAAATGACACTTTTTAAATCTCACTTAAAATGCGTCAATGTTATTTCTTATCGAGATCTCTTATTTTTTCTTTTATAAGAGATGCCATATACTGCCAAAGTTACCATAGAAGAAAATTGAGGAAATTCACTACCTTAATGCTTTATATAGGCCTAGCAGTTGGTAATGGAAAATATCTATAGTGGTTGAGTTAATATTATTCTGATGTTGGAATTACTGATATACTCTAGTGCTGCATATTATATGAAGGTTTTTTGCTATATGGAAGATATTAAGTTTCTTTTATTTATTCAGATTCCTGAATCAGCAGAACTTCACTTTGGAGAAGATAAGGAAAGAGGAATCAAGTCTAGGTATCCAATAATTAGTGTACAAAATGTCACCATATTTCCTGGTGTTCCTCACTTATTAGAAAGGGCCTTCAGTCTTCTAGGCAAGGTATGAAACTTGGAAACTAGTGTAGTACTGTATATCCGAATAATCTACCTGGAAATTTTCTTTCTTTTTGTTGTCTTTTTTTACAATTTTACTACATCTTCCCTTAAAATCTGCTTGCGTATGCTGGTTTTGTTGAAATGCCTTGTGAGTGTTGATGTAGAATAAGTATAGGGTACAATATTTTAAAAAATACAGTTGTTTTACAAGATGTTACATACTGTATATAGTTTCTTGTTTCTATAATTTCTTGTGAATGTCTGTGTAAGATATGTGTGAGAATTTTATTTCCTAAGTGAGTCGCCATTTTTAGCAAGATCAACATAATAGCCACACCTATAAACAGAAAAATTGAAGCAACATTCTTATCATTTGCCAGTTGTTATATGGCAAGAAAAATATTTAGGGAGGAAGAGATTGCCCGTCCGCTGCTTCTCTATATCAAATAAGTCTGCTGGTACAAAATACAGAAAATTTAGATGTAATAATCTCTCTCTCTGCATATATATTGTGAAATAGAGTTACTTTATATTGAAATGATGCTATATATGCTTTGAATAATGCACTTATATTTTTAGCATATACCTTACTTTTCCAAAGTAATTGCTGCATATTTTACATATAACATCCAGTGCTATTCCATTTCCAGAAACTGTACCATAGACCTGGTACTGGATTCAGTAATGGTGTTGTATACATCACGGCTGATGAAGTGTCCATTGCATCAACTCTGAATGTCACTGTGTCCAAGTTTCCCTCTGTGGCCTTTGGATCATATCCTAAGCTATTTCATAGGTATTTAATATATTTTATCTTTTGCTTGTTAGTTATATACGATATTTTGAAATCTCAGCTATTTTTTCTCTTGCAACAGTTGTGGCCACCCAATTGCACTTAGTGGATATAGCCGGCGCTGCTGGCAGTGGCAACACTTGTATGGCCATGTGGACACCACCTGCTCTGCCATATAAGGTGCAGTTTTTGGCCAGACATGCAGTGCATATTCTCAGTCATGGTCATTGTAGTAAAGTCAAACATTCACATGTCGTATGGATCTTTATTCAACGACAACTTTTAATTGAAATTTTGCGATGAAGTAGAGAACACTGAATACTGATTAATCTAATCTACTAAATCGGCTCAGTAATGTTGAGAATAACTGATAAAAAACATGTAATAGGTGTGAGAAAGGGTTCCGTTTGCATCACTGCGATCATACTAATATGCAAGCTTTCATTCTTGTCATTCAGACATAGCAATATTTTTAGCATTATAATCTTCCGTTTGCAGTCTTTATGTCTTTTATAACTTCGCCAGTAACGGTATGGTAATAAAAAGGTTCTTTATTACCAAGAAAGGACATGATTCTATTTTTATTGTTTCTTTTTCCCTCATCATTTTGATGGGGATGAAAGAATACCTTCCTTTTATTCCTTGCGTGTCGAGGAAGCAACTAAAGGGGGATAAAGAAGGAGAATAATTCCACACTGATACTCCTTTCGTGTCACAGAAAAAAGAAAGGGTAAGGCATCAAACACATGCTTACTGATATGCTTTTTCTGGAAAATACTTGTAGAGGCAAAAAGTGCGTTGAATCCCTGATACTTCAGTTCTTTTGTTACTGTTGTGGCCACTGCTTGCTTTAGTGGGATATATTGATATGTTTAAATGAAAAAATTATATAATTTGTTGTTATGAAGTATATGCTTTAATTCCACTTTTTTTTACTGGTTAAAAGTTTGTGATGCAACTTTTAAATACATCTCTATCATTAGAGTACTCTATACTTAGGCAAATAAGTTTGATCATATTCATACTGATCCATGTCTGACTGTTGAAATGTTCTTGAATGATCAGTAGGGTACTTTTTTTCCTTGGTAAGACAAGATAGAGTAAATAAAAATCTTACAAGCTGTATATGTGTCACATTTTGCTATTGCTCACATAGTCTTTTGAAGTTTATTATGTTCAGTAAATAGTTGCAGTGAACTGTAAACACTTTTGCAGTTACTACAAGACCAAAATTACCATGGAATCCCTCAGTGCAGACGATGTTAAAGCAGCAGAACATCATCTCAGAAGTAGTTTAGAAAATGGTGAGAGGATACATCATTTGTATTATGAGGATATAGATATTAGTTATGTCGATGAAATATCCTTATTGCTTGTCTATTTATATCTGCTCTTGTAGAGCTCTTCTTGGCTCTGCTCTTTTATTTCTTTCCCCACTCCAACAATACTGGTAAGCATATTAATGTGTACTGTTGTAAGAATCATGTTATCAGATTAGGAAACCTAATATGTGATTATAGTTGAAGACTGTGTAGTCTATATAGCCAGTGTTTTATCCTTAAGTTTTAGTCTCCATATATTAATATTATTTTTTTTTTAGATATTAGCATAGTTTAAAAATGCAACGTTGTTTAATTATTTCAAAATTTTGTCTTGATAATTGGTTTTAAATCATTGACTAGAGTTTGGCCCATTGTTTGATGTAGATGATTGTGGTTTACAGTATATGCAATACTGCTACTCTCTTTGTTTTCCCGTTTCTTTGGAACTGATGCATGGTAATGGTCTAATTTTATGTTTTTCTACCCACATGTTATCTTTATGTGTAGTGATGAAACTGCATAGTTACTTTGTATTATATATAATATCTTCGTAATTTTATCTCTATACCTAGTAGTTTAGTCTTCATATTATTTCCTTCTCTCTCTGTATTGTTTTTAGTAATCTTTATTTTTACACACTAGTATTGCCGCTACATATGAACAGTTGTGTCGTATTTCCTAGCTCAGAGTCGTGACGCAAAGGGCCTAGTTGAAATTCTGCCTTTTATTTATTTCCTGTGACTTCACTTCTATAGATCTCCAATCATCACCAGCCTCACATTTCATAGTTTTCACTCAAGTTGGTCTGGTTCTTTTAATTTATCTGGGGCCCGGTGGAGTCCATTTGACGCTGTCATGTACTACTCTACCTGGAGCAGTATGCAAGATGTGTCATCTAACTCCTAATATTCTTTTACAAGCTTTTTTCCAAATCAACGAAACATTTTTTATATTGTTTCCTTACTATACCATGTATAGTCTTACTTTTGTACACAATTTCAGTCCTTTAGATTTCCAGATGTTCCTCAGACTGCCCATTGTTTGATTTACATTTTTTAACCTTTAACCAGCATCGAAATCAAGAAAGCCTGTATTAGATGTCTTTGTTCCAAAAATAATTGGAAAGACTTGGCTTTAGTATTCCTATACCCTTGAAGTTTTATATAATCTCTGTGTGCTAACTATGTTCTCATTCTTATTATGTTATTATTTCTTTCTTTCTTTACTTTAGCATAAATCCCATCTCTAGATATCTGGTACATTTTAGCAAGCAAACTTTGTAAATCTTGTGGTGTTTTTCTAATTAGCACAGAGTTGCCTGTGTATTCTAAGTCTGTAAAGGTTTCTAACGTTACTCCATTGTAATCCCTCCGTCACATCTTGACCCACATTTTTCCTTTATAAAATCCGCGAGAAAAGCATGCATCACAGGTGACAATACATTCGCATAAAGTACCTCACTATTTACTTGAAATTCGCTTGACTGAATTCCATCTACAAAGACTTCGTATCTGCTTTGTTCAAAGTGTATTTCACTTAATTTGACGTACTTGACGGGAATATAATTGTATTGTAAGGCCATCCATCATATTGGTCTGTGGACACTCAAAAACCTTCTCGTAAATAAAAGCCGTCAAAAGGGGACTTGTGAACTCCATACATTCCTTCACAATATGTCTTAGTATGAATATCTGATTTGTTCATCGCCTTCCTTTTCAAGAACTAGCTAATCCATCTCTAAGCTTCTTGTCAGTCTCTTTTTCAAGCCTATTGAGGTTAGCATCTTGAATATTTTCATCACATCCTATTTAAGAGCTATGCCTCAGAACTACCACACACTGTTATATCACTTTCATTGGTATTTTCACTAACATTCTCAATTCTCTGTCATCAAGCTGTTTCGTCATTCCATATTCTTCAAAAACTCTAGTTATTATAAGACGGGCTTCTTCATTTCTGCCGAAATACTTTCTACAGTGATACAATCATAGCCTGGTGCTTCCTGTCTACTAAGTTTCTTTATTATTGCTTGCTCTTCAAAAACGATGAATTTATTCATTAATACGTTGAGGTCTTCTATAGTCTCTGCTGTATCAGTCATATTTTTCTCATTTTTTATTCATATACCTCACAAAAATGTCTTGCAAACCATTGTACTTTGGTTTCTTTATTTTAGACCATCCTTCCTTTTCTTATCACCCTTGGATATTTCATTTATAATTCTGTGGGCTTCCTTAAGGCAACGCCAGTTTTAGTGATATATTCTCTTTCAATATGGTTATACCTCACTATATACATCAGAGAAGCCACAACTAAATTCAAAAGGGAAGACAGCTGATATCATCATACCCTGCCCATCTCTCCTTTCATCTGCTGTTTTGTGGCCGGAAAAAATGACCTTCACTATCTGATCCTTTGTTAGTAGGGTCTTACGCACTCTCCTAGGAGTAACCTTATGTAAAACGTTTGTTATTAATACAGTATGTGCTCTTGTATAAACTGCCTCAACTATTCGAATTTAGTAAATTCATATGAAGCAATCCTAGCTGATGAGTATGTTCATGTAATAAAAGGAATAAGAACTTAGCAGCAGATTCTGCAATATTTTAAGTAGTGAAGTACTGTATACTCATTATTTGATCTTTCTTCTTAGAGTTGAGTCTAAAGCAAATGACTTTTGTACTTAAAAATATTTTATTTCTCTTTCTTGCGTTGTTGTAATATGAATAATTTTTCTTGTTTTCTTTTGACTCAGGTTTAGTCATTGACTATGTGGAAGATACAATTTCTTCACCTTGGGATCATATAAACAAGCTTATTGCTACATCAACTTCTTTAGAGAAGCCTATTCAAGAAGCACTTGGAGTATTATCGCAATGTTTTGAAAAGTACAGGTAATACTTTTTAGTCATCCATTAAATCATGTAATTCTTAGTAATTTTCCATTATAGACCGTTTTTTGCGTTTTATCATTTTATCATCATTCATGGAAAATTGAATAAATTTATAAATATATGAACTACAACAAAGTTTCAAAGCTACTGTATTCCATGCAGTATACTGAGCATGCCTTTGGAATTAAATTACTGATTGAGTGTGGATACAAATAACGTTATTGTTCTTGTTTTACTTTGAAAAGGCTCTAAGTCTCTTTTTTTCCAAAAAAAAATAATAATAATAATCTCTAAAACACAAAATTCTTGTAGCTAAGAGCATTAGAATTTTTTCTAGTCAACTCAGAAGATATGCAGCTCAGAAGTGGTAAGGACATTGTGCACTGAGATGAAATCCTGCTGAATCAGATAATTTTCTTTGGTTATGGTCTCCCTTTTGATTTTTGGTGGAGTCTAATATTATATACAGTACTATAGTATTCTGTGTGTTGCTATTTATTTACCAGGCCAGAGGAAGTATGTGTGTGTTACAATGGTGGTAAAGATTGCTTGGCTGTCCTACACCTTGCCTATGCTGTATTGCACATGCAACATCCTGAGTCCAAATTACAAGCAGTTTACATCACTGAAGATAGATCATTCCCTCAGGTCACAGAATTTGTTCAACAGTCTGCAAACAGGTAGCAGTCCTATCAATTGTTATATTTCTTTCTCTTAACTCTTTAATATGAATGATATATAATGTATAGATAGTGAATGACTATGTAAAACTTTCTGCACGTTTCACAATTTGATTTAGTATAGTGCTGGTTCATCATTATTTAAAGCACATGGGATATTAGGTGATATGTATTTAAAATTTCTGATCTGTTAAAAGAGATTGAGACTGTAGTTTTCTTTTGTTTGAAAATTTGTTTTCTGTAGTTTTCTTTTGTCTGATTTTTTTTTCTTTTTGGAGTTACGTATTTACATTTTAATGTGCATATTCCTTGGTGGACTTAATTGTCTGAAAATTCTAAGTAATTTTTTTTTCAGGTATAATCTAGATTGTGAAATCTTACCTGGTCCTATGAAAGCTGCCTTAGCAACGTTGCTCGAGAAGAGACCAAGTATCAAAGCTATGGTTATGGGCACACGCAATACAGATCCATACTCAGGTATGTCATGTGTGACAAACAAAACTTGATGGCATTTATAATTGCCTTTTTAATATATTTTTTTTACTGCTAAATCTTGCTGAAGCTATAAAGGTGTATTCATAGTTTTATGGAAAATAAATTTT
Source organism: Halocaridina rubra (assembly GCA_037179515.1). NCBI lineage: Eukaryota > Metazoa > Arthropoda > Malacostraca > Decapoda > Atyidae > Halocaridina > Halocaridina rubra. Next base: position 73,707 of record JAXCGZ010015304.1, on the reverse strand, counting down.
AATAAACAAAAAAATGACCAGTAGAATGGGGATTACGAGCATGGGGCTTTTACCAGTGAACACAGTTAGTTAAATACATCATCCCCAGTATATTAAATAAATATGTTCAGGGAAGAAGAGATTGCAAGGATTCTGCCATCACTTTCGTATCCCTGATAGCCAAATTTACACGTGGGGTATAGATGGGTTACATGCTTTTTCCCAAAAATATTTATATTAAAAAATATTTTTCAATATGTTGTGCATAACTACTGTAGCATAAAACATTCAGCTTATATACGGTACAAGTTTAAATTCAATTCACTGTCTCTATATTACACTATTTAAATGCAGTGTTTAGTCAAGTTCAGTATCCTATGTTTATTCATTTTTTATTCCGTTTTAGATATCTTGATCTTGTAATTACAGATTATTGTATCCTTATTACAGCTACACTTGAATTTTTCTCACCCACTGATGATGACTGGCCTTCAATGATGCGTGTCAATGCCATTTTAAATTGGGACTATGACCATGTATGGGATTTCATTCGAGGCTTGTACCTCCCATATTGCTCATTATATGATCGAGGGTAAGTTAATATGTGACCTATTCTATATCCTCAATTATTGGATTATGAATTTATCTACCGTGAGTAACTTTTAAAGTCATGAATGAATTCCAGTTTTTTCTATTTTATGCATATTCTCTTTACGTAGAAACTACCCAAAGAGACTGGTAATAATGGATATAGCTAAGGAATTAAATTTTTCATCTTCAAATTCTTTGATAAATCTCTACCTAATGAACAAAGAACAATTTGAGAGTGAGAAAAGAAAAGCCAAGCAGACTTTGTTGAAGATATATTTGATATATTTAAGTATAAAATTTTATAAGGTAACATCAGTAAAGTTAATGTAAAGAGGGGGGAAATTTATGAGCCAAAAGTTAAGAATTTATATAATTTAAATTGATAGTGCATAGGGACGAATGTGATCCCCATACTAGTGATTTGTTTGAACACATTGTAATGCAGGTTTATTAATGAGTGGATGAATATATTTAGTCAAATAGGGTGCTAAAACTTTTGTCTTTCAGATATACGTCTTTAGGGAACCAAGACAATACCCTACCCAATCCACTTTTAGAGAGTAAAGATCGCATTGGTCAGGTAATGTATCTTCCTGCTTATAAATTGACTCAGCATGACCAAGAACGCAAAGGTCGCATATCATCCAAGCACTGACTTTTGGAGGTAATTAGGATGAATATAAGATTAATGTAGAGTACTTATAAAGTGTGGTCCAAGTTAGCTTTTTTGAATCACAGATGTTTACCTCTGTTGATGTTACAATTGTTGAACATGGTTCACAGAGATTAATATATCGTTTTGTTCGAATTTTATTAACTGTGCATATGTATTAGGATATCAGTATTGATATTGCACTTTTATATTGGTACCATTAACTTACTTCTTTACTTTGAGAAGATACACAAGTGTATTTAAGAAACATTATTATGTGCATTATTAAGCTTTCTTGTATCTGGTGTTGCATCTATATATATTCTTAGGCTTGGTCTTGGATTACGAATGCTCTTTATTCTTGATAGCAAGATCTTAAGTAAACTGGTCTAATTACTAGAGGAAGTAGAAAATGTCTAATGCATGGCATTTATCACCTTGGGGACTTAACTATTGTATTGTATTAATTCAGCTCCCAATTTCAAACCAAGGTTGTCAGTTGTGTACGAGTCATTTACATCATAAGCATAAACATCTCAATAAGGGATGTTGTTAGAGGCAACTAAAGGCAATAAATATGGTTTGTGCTAAGAAATTAGGAAATTAACTATTGGATTCACACTGTCATTGGAAATAACTAAAGCAAAGAGCTGACAATCCCTCTGTCCTGAAGTTTCCTTTTATACCTCCCCTTCTCTTGGAAAAAAAGGTGAAATTAGCTAACAAAGATAGGGTGTGACAAGGCCCTTTTACCGTAGTTCTTTGATTAATGTATGTCCACTGTTTGGTGCAACTGGCATTAGCATGTCTTTATTTGGTGGAAATGAAGGAACCATATAAAATTTACTGCATATAGTAATACAATGAAATTTATATATTTTTTCCTGTGATATTTTCATATACAATATACAGTATGTAATCAGCTCTTTGCATTTCCAAATGCCTAATTGAAATTAGCACTAAACTGCTGTAATATCAATGCAAGATTGCTGTGGTAGTCATTGTATTTTTATTAGGAGTGTTAGAGCAAAGTCAAGATGACTTGTTTTCTCGACAAACACATCAAAGTCAATATGAAACTCAGGTCATACTGACCTGGATGTGCTATCAAAATGCAGCTTTAGTCGCCTCAGCTCGCATAATTTTCGACTTCACTTTGGTTTTTGTTGATAATAATAATAACAGGGAAAAATAAACTTCCACTTATAGCAGTTTATGGAACGATACATTGGTCAACGAAAAAATTTAAAACCCATAAATTTTAAATTAAAAATTACTTAAAAACCAATAAAATAGTGTAACATCATAGAATCAGTATTAAAACATATCCAATTTAAAATAATTTAAAAGTTCAAAATTTTTAAGAAATATTGTGAATAGTATGTACAGTACATAATACTCACCCGAAAAAAAATGCAAAATCACAAATGATAAAATACATAAAATAGCTAATAAAATCGTTCTAAATGTATTCTGTAAATTTATTTAAGTCGTTTTTTTAATGGTTTATTCGACTTGAGTCATGACTACATATTGAGTTGTGTGTGCTTTTAGGGGATAATGTGGGCCTAAATATGTGCATAACTTAATATTTATTAAAGAATGGTTTACATTACTGTATGTTACACTAATGTAAACAGCATTCACAATTAATTTTATGCTTATCAATGATCATACTTTGACAATTGAAAAGTAAAGAATATTAGTTTTAGATACTTATGCCTAAGTGTACTATACTAATTATGGCTCGAGCAACCTTAATAGTACTTGTAAGTCACATCAGAAAAGTGATTGCAGTCTCCATCTTTATGCTGATTTGAAGCAATAAATTAATTTAAGGTATTAAGGTATTAAATGTATTTACTAATGAATCCTTCTTGACTTATATATTGTACTCAAGGCTTAACCAGACCATGTTATTATAAATTGCAATGCAATATGGAAAGTAAAAAATTTAATTTTAGCTGGTTATACAGAAATATAACTTATTCCAATATAAGTTCAGATATTGAAGTGGGCAATTTAATGTTCACAAATTTTAAATACATGTATTCAAAATATTCCTAATTTCTGACTTTGGAAATTATATATATTGTTAAAATCGGTGCTATCTTGTCATATAAAGTTAATGATTTGTGGATAGTCAGTACTTGAATATTCTCTAGACGTTCCAGAAGTACTTACCTTTGAAAATACAGCAGGTCCTCGTACAACATCGTTCCAACTTACATCGTTTTGCCGTTACGACAAAGACCAAAAAATAATTAATAAATTATTAATAAATTAAGTTTTCAACCTACCTGGCTGGTGCGGTATATTTGAATCGCGCATCAATATAGTTTGTGAGCGGCAGAGGAATACACAGCTAGCTGCACTGCTCTATTCATATTTATCAAGCTAATGGCTTTATTTATTTATTTGTTTATATATTTGGTTATATTGAATGAAAAAAAAACATAGCTGTAAATACGATTTTATTCTGAATACATGAGAACACAAAGCTAGGAAACACAGCTGTATTCATATTTAGCAAGTTAATGTCTTTATTTGTTTATATATTTAGTTATACAGTATTGAAGGATTATATTGAATTACAAAAAGAAAAACAAGCACATAGCTCTATAATATGATTTTATTCAAAATACGCACAAATACAAATGGCTTTATTTTTTATATACAGTATTTGGCTATATTGAAGAATTATTGAATTAAAAAAACAAACACACAAACACATAGCTATTAATAAGATTTTATTTGAAATACAGTACACACGAATACAAAGCTAGCAAACAGTTGTACAGTACTATATCTGTATTTATCAAGTTAATGGCTTTATTTATTTATTTGTTTATCTATTTGGTCATATTGAAGAATTGTATTGAATTTAAAAAAATACAAAAACATAGTTCTAAATACAATTTTATTCTAAATACACACGAATACATAGCTAGCAAACACAGCTTTATTTGTATTTATAAAGTTAATGGCTATATTTTTTTTCATTTTTTATATACAGTACAGTATTTGGTTATATTGAAGAATTATATTGAATTTAAAAAAATATACCAAACACATAGCTGTAAATATGATTTTATTCAATATAGTTTGTTGAGCTTAGTGTACGAATCAGGCATCATGTGGCATTAGATGATGGAAAAGAACCACCTCCCAGATTATTAATGCCTGCCATATTGTGTCTAGTGGTTATGTCTGCTCTCTCGATGCGTTTGCTCATTACTAACATTACTATGCCTCCCAAGCGTGTTAGCGATAGTTCTGATGGCTGTGCCACTAAAAAGAGAAAAGCCATCACCATGGAAATTATAATTGAAGTGGTAAACCGTGCTAATCATCAAACCACATGAGTAAAAGTAAGAAATACAGTACCTACAGTTTTGTATATTTTTATGATTATAAGTGTAGCTTTATTATACAGTATCTTACAATGAGAACTTATAGTACAGTATTTTTTCTATAGATTTTATACTGTACTGTATGTTCTTTTGCTTCTCCAAACTCACCTGCCCCAGTCTCCTCAGTAGCTGCCTCTAAAGCTTCCTCCTAATTAGCCAGTCTCTCCCTCCCTATGCAAGCAAACCACATGAGAATAACAATACAGTACCTACAGTTTTGTACTATACAGTATTATTGTAGTGTAATACAGTACTGTACAGATATGTTTATGTTTATAAGTGTAGTTTTATTATACAGTACCTGTATCTTACAATGAAAATTTTATTTCTATAGATTAATGTTAATTTAAAGGGTAAGCAATATTATTAAGATTAATTTTAGTATTTTTTATCATAGATTACGAACATATATTTTTTCCAATGTTTTAAATGATATATTATTAACATAAGTTGGGGGACCGAGGTTTGAATATATGTGGATTCAGATTTACGTCAATATCGTCTTTAAGTCAGCTGTCGGAAACGGAATCCTGATGTTAAACGAGGACCCCCTGTAATCTGCCTCTGCAGGCTTGCTATTTAGTTTAAACAGAAGAAAACTGTAAACTTTTATCGGCAAATTACTGGTAATGAAGTAATCTAAAACTTACTTTTTTGGGTTTAAGCAGCATAAATGATTGGTAATAATCTCAAGAAGCAGAGAATATAAAGAATCATTGCCATCATGAGTAGAATTGTAGATTAACACAAGCAAATTGTTTGCAGTGTTTATATAAATGCTCTTCACCACTGAGGGCCAAAGTATGGAATTCAATATGAGCTTGAAAAAGTTGAGTTCTGGTACTGTGTTCATATTGTAGGCATAGTTATAAACATGATATTGTAGCAGTACAAAGGATCTATAGTAGTATATAATATTTTTAATGCACAAAGTTTAATATTAAGGTTTACTACAACGTTACATACCTCTACTTTGAATTTAGCAAAAAAATCTTTTATCTCGAATTTAGAATATAATATGCATTCAGATATTTAATATATATATATATATATATATATATATATATATATATATATATATATATATATATATATATATATATATATATATATATATATATATATATATATAATCAGCTTTAGGCACTAAAAGACTTGTTTATATGCATGTTACCTTGTTTTTAAAGTTGTTGAGAATATACTGAGATTAAATATGGTATTTAGTGTACAGTATAACAAAATCAGATCCTAATTTTTTATGCCAGTTCATATATATATATATATATATATATATATATATATATATATATATATATATATATATATATATATATATATATATATATATATATATATATATATATATATATACACTCCCCAACTTACGAACGAGTGAGGTTCCAGAAGTCAGTTCATAAGTAGAATTGTACTTAAGTTGTGTTTAGTTAAAAAACTTAAGTACTGTACAGTACATACATTTGCATTACTGTACAGTACTTAGGCTAAAGACACTTAACTAATACATAAAACAAAGTATACAGTATTAATGAATTTCAGTACAGTAATAATAATGCAATAATGCAGTGCTGTATAGTAATACATACATTAATACATGGGTAGATAATAGGTACCTTTTTGTTCTTGTATGTGAATGAAGCCACAACAAACTGATTCACTATGCCTATGTAAGTCAGTGCCATTGCCAAGAATAAAATGAGTAATCTTCTGTAATGAGTCATGCAAACTTCAGCATCAGAGGTGATACTGCCAAGTACATTGTGTTTACAATTTTCGTGCTAATGATATTTCTCATCAGTTGACTGTAAACAATAGTCTTGATAAGTATGTAAATATTGGCTAAATGGAAATTACATTATTCTTAGTAGAAATTCAAGAATTAGAACTAACAGATCGCAAGCATAACCAGACTGAGTGGTAAAGGGTATATGCTAATAATAATAATAATAATAATAATAATAATAATTAAAAAAATATATAAAAAAAAACTATCACCCTCAATAGAAAACAGGACAAAATAAACTGGAAAACCAAGCACACCAACCCATAATGTGGAAAAGATAATGAAGAAAACAGACCGAACGAAATAGTCCATGAATTTTTCTTTAGTAAAACAAAACACCAACAACAATAACATATGTAACATGAAAATTAAGCATTGATGAGACATGCACACTTAACCCAGTCATGATGAATGTTAAAAAAATGAAACAAAGATAATTGAAATCTGGCTATGAAAATGTATGCTACGAGTATATTTTGAAATGAAAGCCAAAAAGTTTCCCACAAGGACCTATCCCATAACTGAAGTTAGTGTGACATCCTCTTCATCCCATACACTGTTCTTGCAAAAATAACACAATATTCTTAATACTCAAACAATATAATGAAAACGGTAAAGAATCGTCTTCAGTTACTACAGTACCTTTAATGATAGGAACTTCATGGCCAGAAAAGTGTGGAGTCCCTCATGTAGCTTTGTAGATTGTGGCATTACCATTACCATTACTTCGCTATACCAGCTCTTGCTAGCTCTTACATGCGCCATAGATATTTTTCAGGCTGGGAGGAATATCACCATAACACCTATACAAGCTGAACCAGACTGGAAAGCTTCTAGTAGCAATGTAAATACTAATACTGTAAGTGTGAGGGTTGTGGATATATGAACATAAAGTGGTCCTTTAACAGCCTGGTTGGTCACTTTCGTACTCTGCTGTTAGCTAGTACACTTTACAGATAGTCGACACCTAATTCGGCTGTCAGAGCCCTAGAACAATATATAGTATTGTTACAGTCAAGGAACGAGGTTAACAGCTTGTTAGATTCATTTCTTCAAGCATATTTCCATAAGTAATGTAGTCAGTCTCACAACAGCCTTGGACCCTGTTAGTCGTGTATCAGCCTCTTGGATTATCGGTCACGCAAATATAGTGGCTCCCCCGTTTGCCCAGGTGTATAGTCTCTTGTAAATATATATGTATAGTCTCTTGCATAAATACATTATATTTCCTCATAATAGACTTTAGGGGCAAAACAGAGTTTTTCCTTAAAGAAACTATATCAACATGGCGCAATGAGTATTTTTTCAGGATGTGTGTGCCTCATAAGAGGAACTTTGTGCAATCACCTTACTCATCTGGGCTATTGAAAACCCCCCTGCAATGCTTCGCTTTTGGATTAACATGTAGTTAATGATGATTTAGTGAAGTGTAGAGTGCTCAACGAGTGTAGTATAGTCAGTACAGTGCATACACCCCCAGTGGTGTTTTGTCCCTTACTCACACACTATTCCCTCATTTCCACAACTTTTTAACCAGGAATCTGTTTTACAGTCTTGGATTTTACTCACTCTGAGCTTCACCTGCCTTTTTATTCAATTGCCCAATGGCTGATTCTCCTCCTCCTGCTATTCCTGAGACTCCTCACACGTCCTGAACGAACTGCACGACTTCTTTCGCTTCCTCATCGCTCTTCATGAAAAGTACGAGATAAAAACGACTCTTTATATGGCAGAGGCTGCCGCATACTCTTACAGCCGCCAACTCCCGATGGTACGGCTACACGGGATAATAGCGGTGATGTCCTCCAATTTCTGTTTCTACAAAAGTCTGAGTAATGCCAAGTTTACCAAGACGAGTTTCATAGGAAAGCGAACGAATTACGACGCCAGGAGAATATGCAAGTTTTACGGCACTCCTACAGACAATGTCAAACATGGAGTTGCACAAAAGTACGTACAGTACTACAATAATGATGTTATTCTGGCAATATACAGTTTTGAGTGAATAGGATTTTGAAAATATGGATATTGATAATGGGCACACTGATATATTGTACTTTATGAATATTATATACATCCAGTATCCAGCAGATAATGTTATCACATTATACATGATACATAATCTTATTGCCTTGTACATGATACACTGTCTCAAATACCTTGATGCATAAATTAACAAAATTACAGACATTCAGTAATGGTCACTGTACTATGAACGAAAACCAGGGAGTTAAGTTTGTATATGAGTTTTTATTTGGTTTGAAATTTTTTTAGTTCTATCAAATATGAATGGAAAATATGTTTTTCACAATTTGTAAATGTGACAACTGATGTTCTGTAAACCCAGTATGAAACCCTGGGAAGCCAGCTATATATTCCAAGCAGTAATAGGTTTGTGGGGATATGGAAGGATAGATATCGGTAGTACTCTAACAAAACGCTTTCAGTTACACATTAAAATATTAACCATATCCAATATATACTGTATATTTAGTCTGGGATTTAAAAACATATTTTCTATGTAGAAGTTATTTTATCATTCCTCTACACAAGACATGTAAAAAATTTATCCTCCTGGAATTTGGAAAACATTGAAATCCCTTAAGAAACTAAAGAGCCAGTTTTTGAAAATGAGTATTTGATGCTTCCAAAACGATTCACTTTGAAGACATAGCTTAAAGTGCCTTGTTGCCTATAGGCCAGACATGCAAACTAAACCCTGTCAACAGAGAAGGAAAATGAAGCTCCCAATACAGTATTTAAAACATACTGACACAGGGCTCTAGAGTACTGTATACAGTACGGTACTGTAACTTTGATTTTACAGGAAATAATAAAAAAAAAGCATAAAAATGTAAAATTGTAAACCCCCTTTCTGTACTTTGTCTGGTTTGAATATCCAATGCCTTTAAGGTAAGGATTTTTATACCTAATTATCCTCTAATCTTTTGTTCAACTTTAAACACAAAAAATACTAGATACATAGAATTATAAAGTAAACAACAAATATGCAATCAAATCTTGATTACACATATTGCGCACTTTTGATAATAAGAACACAATTCTCACTTAAATTCTACTGAATAAAATGAATTGCTAAGTTCATTAACCTGCAAGAAGACTTAAAGATAACTGAAGAAATACGTTCTATACATGCCTGACTAGCTTATATATATCATTGTTTATTTACAAAAAATTAAGAGAGTTTTGAAGGTTTTTTAGTATATTATCTAAACGGTGTCAAAGAAATATAACTACCCATGTATTCCTATAAGAAGTGACTTGCAGAGCTAACAGAACAAGAGATTCATGACCCCACCCTCCCTGGCTCTCCTCTCTCTTTCTCTAATGTTAGTCATCACTTGTGCCAGGAGCAAAAATGTTTTTTTTTAGGGAAGTAAAAGTTGAAGCACTTGCCTGTGCCAGATGTATGGAAGGGAGACATAGCGTGTTTTTCTGAAGACAATGGGTGTATGTTTATATCCATTAAAACATGGGCATAAGTGCAGGGTGCTCTTTTACTTGTGTTTGATGAAATGACGTCCACCATGAAGAAATGAAAGCCAAAATTCTCAGATATTCCTGTGCACTCAAGAGAAAATCTGAATGATGACCTGCGAGCTCTTTCTAAGTTACCACTGTGGCACCCTAGCAAACTTCCACAGGATAATACAATGATATATAAATATATACTTGAAAAAGCAATTTCATAAATACGTACTCGACACTTAAAATCATCTATTATATATTGATAATAACACTAATCTGGAGACATGCCACTCGAGACTGGAAAAAAAATCGATAATTTCCAAATTTATAAAAATCACAGAGGATTCTCTGAAATACTTTTATCACATTACACTTAACTTTATAAAAGCAAGCCATTCTTTCCTAAGTAACAACATTTCATGTGAAATTGTGTAATGTCGGAAATCTCAATGTAAGATATGCAATGATGCATGTGGAATTTTACCAAACTGAAAAAAAAAAGACTAGGGAAAGCTTAAGTTTGTTTCACACAATGAAAATTCCAATCAATGATTATACTTGAACAGCAATGCATCGGTACTTGTTTCAGACATATACAACTATCTCTCATATTCTTTTATAAGGTACTTTCTAAAAGTCAACTGGAAGTAATTAAACTAAACATTTAAAGATAAACATAAATATTCTTTTGATACAATGGCTGTACAGTCAAAGCACAGTCTTCTTAAAGTAAACTGGGTAACATAAAACCCACTTATGCTTCTTTAACCCCTCTCTTCCAGGGGAGATAGTGCCGTTATTTTTTCAGAATGTATTAAAAAATAACACGCAGGCTAATGGGTATTTTCTTTGTTTCAAATAACCACTAAAAATATATCTCCAGCAGTGTCGGGTATTTTCTTTGTTTCAAATAACCACTAAAAATATATCTCCAGCAGTGTCCAAAATTATGTTTTTAATGAAAATATTTATTAGCAAGACTGCTTTTTCAGTATTTGAATTCATCATATGGAATAAAATGAGGAATTGTACAAACCCAAAAGAAAGTCAATTGAGCATGGTATGTCTGTCATATATATTTCGCCTCTGTTCCTGGACTTGACGTTTCCACTTGTCCTGCTGATGACCTACACGACCCAAGACATTAGGTCTGACACGCAGAGGCTGAGCCATACCTGGAGCACCTCCTATGGCTCCCGCCTCATCTTCTTCATTTGTGTGTTCTTGGTATGAAGGTTGCGATCGTCTTTTGTTGAGAAGGGGGTCAAGGCAGAGAAGAAAGCCCATGTACACAACTAGCAGCGATATAATCCAAAGCACCAGGATGACTACAACCTGAGACAATGAATAGAAAATTTAGACATTTACTCTACGAGATGATCAGTAAATACTTAATAACGATAATATTAGCCCTGGTAACAGGGTAAAAAAATATACTCTATGTATGATGGTACAACTAAAATGGATATATTGAGGTTTTCCTGAAATTTTCACACTGATGCTAAATATTCAATAAAGCCAGTAGGTTTGAAGGAAATAAAATTCATTTATGGCTACTCAAATAGTGGTGGCGGGTAGTGCCCTGTGGAGGCGGGCACAACATCAAACAATAGCCCCAACGTATTCCCTGCGTGTCATAAGAGGCGACTAAAAGTGGACGGGGCGAGGGGAGTGGGAATCCCCCTTGTATTAATCTCCTGCGAGACGAAAAAAGAAATAATATCTAAACATGAGAACGGTGTTCGTGTTTCTGATCTCACCACGCAGTATAAAATGGCAAAATCAACCGTCTATACTATTTCAAAGAATAAAGGTGTCTTAAAGGCGGCTGACATGGCTAAAGGAGTTATTATTTTAACAAAACATAGGTCTAAGATCATAGAGGTGGTAAACATTTTTTTTTTTAAGTTTGGATAAATGAAAAAGAGCCTGCTGAAGATAGTGATTGAGAGGCTATATTATGCACGAAGGCACTTCAGTTACACCATGATTTAGCAGCGAACACTGAGTGCTAGTGGTGCTAAAATTGACGAATTTAAAGCAAGTAGAGGCTGGTTTGAAAAATTTCATCAATGAAGTGGAATTCATAGTGTTGTTAAGCATGGATAGGTGGCTAGTTCAGACCAAAAGGCAACAGATGCCTATGTGCAAGAATTCGCTACATTTATTGAAAGTGAAGGTTATGTCTCATAGCAAGTTTGTAACTGTGAAACAGGACTGTTTTGGAAAAAATGCCTAGAAGGACCTATGTATCTGGACTATTCTGTACTAAATTACAGGTGATGTACTTGACAGTGAAAAAAGATAACCAACCTTAAAAAGCATACTAAATAAGTCTGCATTACAATTTTAAATATGCATCTACGGAAGGTAAATTATATTTTTATTATTTTCCTACTGGAAACAATATGATAAAAATAATATGTCAATTAATGGCATATCCAAGGTTAACATTGGTATGGTCACTGAGGAAGAGCGCGTAATAATAGAATTGTGGTTCATTTTATACTTCACTATTAATACAAGAACAAAAGCACAGTTATATGTTCTAAACTGCTCCATCATAGTACTGTGCCCATTAACAATGAAACCACACTGCAAACAGAAATCTAAAGAATTGGCTGGTTGCTACTTATGCTTAAGTCTGCAACTGTAGATACAGGCAATAGTGATGCTCTAATTTCTCTCTGTAAATTCAGTTTGGATATGGGTAAGTACAGCATCTGAGCCTCATAACGTGAAGAACATTTTTACAGTCATAATTCTAATTTCGTAACAGTCAGCAATATTTTACCTTGATTGTTGTGCTGTTGCGGCTCTCATACTTGCAGTCACATTGGGCACAAAATTCTTGTCCATTTGCCTTGATGTCAGCTGGAATTTTGGGGTTGGTAAGAACCACATTTTCACAGTCACTGGAAAGAATGTGAGTGAAGTGAAACTGAAACTATTAAAAATATTTAATATATAAATACTTATCTATATGATTTACAATTCAAATGTCATAAAGGCTTGTAACAGACACTGCAATTGAAGTCTAAAAAATATTTTCATATGTATGAGAATAAATTATATAAAACCATATCTGTTTCATTATGACTAAATTATATAAAACCATATCTGTTTCATTATGAAGCTCATCATAGGCATTATAATGATTCCAAAAAAAATTTATTTCCTTTACTGTAAATTAGAAGTACTTAATCAAGTATAACTATAATCATTAAAGGTACAAAACTAAAACAATGACACCATTTTTTTTATTATACAGTATAAAACAGATTATCTAGCCTTTCATTCTGTTCCCTATACTTGCATAACAAAGTTACTGTTTAATTCTCTATTCAAATCATCCATCAATAATACATTCACATGAATTTCAAAACTCATCACACTATATTCAAATTTATTTAAAAATTCAGGACTATAAGCACTTACAAACATTCGAATCTCATTTTTACCTATATAATCCTTAGCGACACTTTTATTCAAGTACATACACATCTCATTCACCAACTGGGCAACTCTTCTCTTTCCCCTTCTCTACCCCAGGTGCCCTATCTGCCACACTCCCTAACCGTGCCTCACCTGTTTCTTCTAACTTTGTTTCACTTGATGCTGACACAACCATTTTTCTTCTCATAAAGAGGCTAATAATCTCATTTTTATCTCTAGCTTATTCCACAGCCATGCACACTTAAGAGCTACTATTACTAGCATTCTGGCTAGAATGCTTCCACGAGAACCATCTAGTATGCTTTGACTCTTCACAAGAGGAAAATACAGAGGAGGGGACTCCCATTGCCCTCACTCTGCCCCCATTTCATTGCCTTCTAGGATACAAAGGGAAAATGACACAGTACAGTACTCTTTTGCATTACCCCAAGGACAAAAGAAATGTAGGTAGAATTTCACTAAAGTGTCCTAAGAAGGGGAGTACTCAACATTTGTAACGTTCATAATTTACATAAAAATTATTTTCATAAAAGTATTAAGCTTTATTTTATATAGTTTTGCAGTGCTAACATGTATTTTTCTCATTTTTTTTACATAAGGAATTTCCACCTTATTATACGTCTCCCTTGTGCACGGAAGTACGTGCAGTCATGGCAATAGCAGTAGTAGTGCTGGCATTTGTAATTAAAAAACAGTCGTAAAATGTATCCAGTGCATGCTTCCAGTAAACCATTGACAATAAACCATTCTTGCCTTATAAACTGAATATATATACTAATGAAATTATCTTTCTAAAACAATATTGCACATAAGCTAATATGAATGGAATTTTAGGATGGTATAGTTTTTTTAAGAATATCACAAATTATATACTAACATAATTTTAACTTAATACTACTACTACTACAATACTTACATGGGAAGATGAATTCAATGCTTTAAATTTAAAATAAAGCAAAAATTGTATCCTTTCTAGAATCTAACTCATTTTTAAAATAATGATACAAAATTGCTTAAGATTTACAGTTCCAAGCACCAATATCAAGGTTATAATTCTGAAGATTAGGTTATGTAAGTTGGTTACCTGCCAAAGTAATGTTAGTTATGAGTCTAATTTCATTGGTAAATTTGCCTTCAAATATTAATTTAAGCCTTCACATGAGCAAACTGTAATATATGAATGTGGCTAATCTAATTAAATTGCTTACAAACCAAAACAGGAATAAAGAACTCTTATTTTACTTTGAGTTTTACTTACCATTTACTAGGTGCAACTGGTTTATTGTAGCTTTTACAAGTACTCTTAGTGCTATTCACATTAGCTGGATCTGGGCAGATGCAAATACAACGTTTGTCTTCATACTGAGCCTGAAATGTGAACGTTTCATTTCATCACCCGATACAGTTTGTATTATTATCAGTCTAAAGACTAAATTAATAATCAATCTCCTACATGCAGGATTGAATTCTTTTTTTTATAACCCTAAAACTTTTATTGCAGATCGCCACTCCCCATCACATAGAAAATGATTCAGAAAGGTACTGTAAGTTGCTGAATACGTAGCAAATATAACAAACAGTCTGATTATGAATTACATGACGATAGGTAAAGTACTCTAGGTACATTATTAATGGGCAAAATGCCTGTTTAAAATTTTTCCACTGGAAATAGATGTTTCAATGTATTCCCAATTAATTCCAACGATAATGCATCACACTAAATTAATTCCAACGATAATGCATCATCCAGTGATCACTTTCCACTTGCAGTTTACATTATCTCATTAACATAAATAAAACGTTTTTCCCTCATACCACATGCATAGTGCATGTGTGATATAGCTAGGGGATTTATGCTCTAGGTCTGAATGCAATACATTTATCTCTCTTGTAATTACACTTGTTTTCTTAAGATAGGATTCAATTTTACACCAAAAATCACACAATAATTGTGAGATTCTGTCTCAATGCTACTCAAAGTTCTACAGTAAAAACTAACTAAAATATCATAAAAAATCTCTCATCATTTTTCAGAAAATTTCAGCTCTGAAGTAAGATGAGGGTATATTACTTTAATCTAATTATACATCTCAACAATAGCTTTATTAACAAGGTCTTTATATACAAGTTTACATTTCATGCATGCACTATAAAATCTCCCCAGCATAAGAGTCAACAGAACTATATGAAGATCATGGTGAATCAAAACATCTCTGAGTGATATCCCCCACCATGCTATTCTAAACTCGCTTTTGCCAATCATGTATATCTGCTGTTTCTAGAAAATCACAGCTATTAACATTATTGGACTTTTCTAACTACATACAATATTTTACTGATTATAGATCTTCACCTTCTCTGGTGGCAATGCAAGAAATCTGTAAGGCTAAGGATTAGCCATAGCAGCCTGAAGCTGGATTCCAATAAATGCATTCAGTATTTCTTAACAATACTGGTGTACACGATATCTATACAAAACACTACAATGACATGTGAGAATACTGAATAGCAAAGAAAAACATTCATTAGTTGAAGAAAACCATAATGATCAATTATCCCACAATGTAGTATTCTTAAGCTATGGCATATCATTATCAGTGAAGCATACTTGTGTACGGACACTAACTAACAGAATTCCGCCTTAATTCCTATATGAAGCAATTTTGTTCAATGTACGAATGGCCGCACATCGCAATTTAAGTAATTAGATAACGTTAAGTAGAGCGCATATGACAAGCGTAATTTCATTTAACTTTCAAGTATCAACACTAAATGGGGATGAAGAAACCAAATCTAACCTAATAGAAATATGAGTTTTACTATATTATCTGATATGCATTTTTTTGGGTATTATATCAATAAGTTTGCGCTGTCATTGTGCTTTCATACTATCCTACATAGGGAGGAATCACACGCAAGCAGAAATATGTCAGTAGGTATCACACTCCATCAGCATCCTATCTGGTGTCTCATATGTGAAGCGACCAGATCCAGCTTATAATACTTAACTCAAAACTAGATACTTTCAAAGAAACTAGTACCCAATTACAGACTAGTATCTCCACTGAAAATGCCAAAAATCATAAATATTGGACAGTATACTTTCTTAAAAAGCAATTAAATTCTTAAAGATTGTAATTTGTTAACTCGGGATATTTCATCTGCAATGCAAGTATTCCTCAAGGATCGAACCAAAGCTCTTCACATTCCAATACAGTACAGTATTTATAAACATGATATACTTTAACCGAAAAATGGCGACACACTGACATACTTAACATTATGAAATGAAAAGGAAATAAAATATTCAGCTTATATTCAAGATTCCTTCAATTAAACCACTAAAGGTAAACACAAATGGAAACGAGAGCCATTTTCAAAACAATTCCCTTACACTGGGATTAAATAATAGAATAGGAATTAGGCAAAACTTTTATAACAAAATAAAGGCTAAAAACTATGCAAAAAAAAATAAAGACGTTCCTCGACTTGCGCAGATTTGACATAAGAACATCCAGAGATACGAACTATGTGTCTGATGTGTGTATATGAGAGAGAGAGAGAGAGAGAGAGAGAGAGAGAGAGAGAGAGAGAGAGAGAGAGAGGGGGGGGGGGTTAAACACTAATAGAAGAATACTTACAATCAATGCCAAATAATTTCCATAATCAATCCTAAGGAGAAAATGTACCCTATCTTTCATGAATTGAAATGTACACAAGCAACATAAGCTTGAACCATTTTCTATAAGACCAGTGAACTAGCCAGTTACACCTGTACAAAACTTGAGTTTTGGTCCTGACTTTATACAAAAAGAAAGTCCTCATTCTAAGCAATAAACTATGTAAATCCGTATGTTGCAAAATACTTAACTTAAAAGAAAATCTTATGCTAGTATAAGTACGGACTTTTTTTTATCTACTGTATACCAAAACCAAGCTAAGCCTTTAAAACAACGTAACCTGTACAGCTAAGGGGAGACAAAACGTAAAAAAATAAAAGGATTTGGCTCTGCCCCCATCTCGAGACTCCAATTCGGCAAATTTTTTGAAAAGGGAATTGTAAGTATCGAAAAAATAAAAAAAAACCTTTTGGTGGGTCCTAACCTGACCTGGGGGAACGCGTCCTCCCTAGTTAAGAAAGGAATCGTGGCATTGAATATTTCACCAGGAACTAATTGAAAGTGTGAGCGTAAAAATGTACCCATTTCCGTACTATTCTTGCTTTTTCTCATTCCCTTTTTCGCTTTATCGAGATATTTGTATGGTTCCACAGGTTAAAAAGTAACAAATTGCTTGTTTCTCAGACCTATCTCACTCCACACTGGTGGAGCTGATCATTCAATTTTGCTTAACATCTAGCTACGAAATTACTGAGAATTTGCCCATTTTAAATAGTACCAATATACAATCCCGTAATAATTTTCACTCCATATCATAATTATATTAGAGAACATCAATTATTTTCCTAATGAAGGTGTCAAACTCCAAAGGTAGTAACGAGTTATCTTCGCCTATTTTCCATGAAAAATAAAAATCCCTTATTCAAAAAGAAAATATTCATTAATAATTATAATAATATATGTATAAATACTATATGTTTACCTTTACAGAACCAGCGAAATAACTTAAAATCACAAATAACAAAAAATTTATCCACAACTTCGCCATTTCTATTGACAGGCGACAAGGCGGATAATGTTGACAAGGAAGTGATGTTATATATAAACACCTATATAATTGCATTATGTACAAACATTAAAACTATTGGTTTGAGCAATTATTTTGTTTATATTTATATATGAATTACGTTAGAATAATAAAATGCTATTAACTATTCAAATAATTCAATTCGAGTAAAATATGAGTACATATTTCTAATGTTTTACTCTAATCATATTTGTTAGAATGGGATATTTTTCTTGGCCTTTTCATTTTTTTTTTTATTATTGGTAATAATATCAACTTTAATTATCGTATACTGGAAAAGACATAAGATGATATATGCATAAGTTTTTTGCTGATAATATGGGAAATATATGAAGCTACAGATAAAATATTCAGAATTTACCATAGATGTATCAAATAAAACTAAATTTAGCAACTTCCTTTTTCAAGCTTAGTAAAATATGTAGCCATATTCGAATAACATTTGTAGCATGTTACCAAAAATTGCGAAATATATAAGTTATGACTACTACTACTACTACTACTACTACTACTACTACTACTACTACTACTACTACTACTATAATAATAATAATAATAATAATAATAATAATAATAATAATAATAATAATAATAATAATAATGATAATGATTTAATTTGTCAATTTCTAGGTTTAAATGTGTTTAACATTTTATACTACATATACCTAAATAGATAAATACAGTATTGTACCTCGTTTATTATCTATTAAGAAATTGTAAGAAGAAGAAGTATGATATCCGGGAACCTCGTTTTACTCATTCGGAGTTGGGTGCTTAACTTAAGTGTTACTGATGAGTTATTGGATTTCCCGGTCTGGAATATCTGCTACATTTAAGGGAAGTTATTCCTCTGGTTTTGTTTGGTAGGTCCTATTTATATGTACTAATATTTAGTAATCTTGGTGTAGAGAAATTTGTTGTTATTTTGGTTTTGTTGGGTAAATCTGTACCTAACCTATTCGCCAGCACCTAACCATTTACTCTACGACACCATATAGTGATTTGGTTAGACTGTTTATTTATGAGATGTTTAATTACATATGTTTTCCCTAGGGATTATAACATATTTTTGGCGACAATGATGGGATTGTCGTTAGCCTGTCCTAAATATTTCTTAAGATAATCTACTATGTCCTAAAGGTAGGCTAGGTCATTTACCTATTAGCCTAGGCCTATTTGCGACTTCGCTTGCATCTCGGTATGTTAGGCCAAGCCTGTGTATTTCATAACTGAACTCGGGTAATTTTCTAGCGAAATTGCGCCACATTTTTTTTAAAATTTATTTTAAGGTTAGTATGGCAGTGATAGGAAGTATTGGCGAGTTTAAAGAAGCAGATGAGGATTTTGAAAGTTATTCTACTAGAGTGGAATTGTGTTTTTTTAAGGCAAATTCTATTAAAAACGAGAAGAAAGTTTGCACTTTCTTATCCCTAATGGGTCCAAAGACCTTTAGCCTAGTCAAGACCAAGTGTCTCCTAAGAAACCTGAAGACTGCACTTACGATGAATCTGAAGATTTGACTGCTATTAACACACATCGTGGGGTATTTAGGTATAACAGGTTGTGATTACCTAATTGTATTTACGGGAAAGAGCCCAAAGCCTCTGCTCCAGGTATTTTTCAGCAAACTATGGAGACTGTGCTTTGTAGGATTCCGGGAGTGGCTATTTTTCTAGATGATATCTTAGTTTCTGGAAAGAGTAAAGACGGGCATGTAGCTAAAGTCAGATTGGTTTTGCAGAAATTAAATGATGTAGGATTTAAGGATAAATGCACTTGGTTGATCCAGGAAGTAGAGTAGCCTATCTAGGGTACAAGGTAGATGCATTAGGTATTTATCCTACTGAGAAAAAGCTAGAGGCTATTAAGAATGCCCCTAGTCTTAAAGATGTAACACAGCTGAAAGCGTACCTTGGCCTACTGAAATTTCATAGGAAAATCTCCCTAAAGCTGCCACTTTCTTAGAACCCTTAAATAAGTTATTATGACCCAATGAATAGTGAATTTGGGGTAATCTGACAAGTTATTACACTCCCCATCTCTGTTTCTCTTTGCTTTATGTATTCTTAGTACCCAGGCCCGATGAGGGCTGTTTTATTTTATTTTTTGGCCCGTCCTGGTATCGCAGTCATAAGAAAAAAAAAAAGAATAGCAAGGTGCGTTTGAGAAATCTAAAGGAAATCCTACTGAATTCTACATTGTTACTTCATTTCGACCCCTCATTATCTATAACTGTATCTGCCAACAGTAGTTCCTACGGCATTGGTGCAGTGCTATCTCATCGCATTGATGGTGTAGAGAGACCTGTATATTTTGTCTCGAGGACTCTGACTGAACTGAGTGACGTTATTCTCAGCTTGAACGAGAAGCCAAAAACCTCTCCAAAAACTTCTGGAACTCAAACTTTCCCCCTCTCATTCTTTTTGATGGTTTTATAGCTTGCTCTCCCACTAACAAAGCCACTCTCTTTGTCTCTCATATTTCTGCCAATTCTTCTATTAGCGATTCCAGTGCACCTGTCCCTCAATCTTTATCCCTCTCTAACCCTATGCCTCCTTTATCCTTTCTTCACACAAAGTTCATAAGGTTCTTCACTTGCTAAAGACGAACAAAGCATCTGATCCTGATGGTATCCCTGCAAGGTTCCTTAATGAGTTTGCAGATGAACTGGCTCCCGTGCTTTGCCGACTTTTTCGCCTCATTCTGTCAACCAGTATCTATCCTTCATCTTGGAAGCATGCTCTAGCTCAACCTGTTTCTAAGAAGGGTGACTGCTCTATTCCTTCAAACTACCGACCTATTACCCTAACCTCCTCTATTGCTAAAGTTTTCAAAACAATATTTATGTAACCTATGTGAGGCCAAAACTCGAATATGCAGCCCCCTTTTGGAATCCGCACTTGAAAAAGCACATAGCTAAGCTTGAAAAAGTTCAAAGACATGCCACGAAACTGGTGCCAGAAATACGCAATCTCAGTTATGATGAGAGGCTGAGGGAATTAGACTTACCATCACTCGAAGCTAGAAGAGTGAGGGGGGATATGGTGACAGTCTTTAAATTCCTTCATGGTTATGATAGAGTGGATAGGGATCGATATTTTGATATGGCTGGCTCTAGAACTAGCGGTCATAGTTTTAAGCTTGGTAAGAAAACTTCTTTGCAGGATGTAAGGAAATACTTTTTCAGTGTAAGAGTAGTTGATAATTGGAATTGGCTAAGCGAGGAGGTAGTTAATGCTATCTCAATCCATAGTTTTAAGGACAGGTATGATAAGTATCACTAAGTATAAAATGGAACCGATGAGGAGACGGGAAGATACGAGCTTTGGGCTCTTTCCCGTAAGCACAATCAGGTAATCACAATTAGGTAATCACCTGTACGGGTTCTGCATGGCAAGATCCACTGGTGACCTCCTGTCGTATCTTACTCATGTATGGTCATCTTCTCTGAGGAACTATGGGGAATCCTTTGTCGTCGCCCTTGATATCTCTAAGGCTTTTGACAGAGTCTGGCACAAGGCTCTGTTGGCAAGACTGGCTGCCTATGGCTTTACCCCATCTCTCTGTTCTCTGATTTCCGGTTTTCATTCTGACCGTATTATAGCTGTAGTTGTTGATGGTGCGACGTCTAGCCCTTTCTCCGTTACACACTGCTCATATGATACTACGGATTGTATTACTAAAGGTCTACAAAAAGGAGAAAAACTCCCTTTCAACTGCTAAGGCAAATAATGAACACGCTTTATTGAAAGTTTTCGTTCATTTTACTGCTAATTCCCAACTTGCTCGTGGCTTACTTGTTTTTTTTTTTCAATAGATTCAAATGTTCACTCATGCAGTTGGTAGCTCTCATAAATACACGATCGCAAAGGAGAACAAACTGACGTTTAGTAACTAAAATGAAAAAAAAAATATTAAAAAAAAGAGAAATGCATAGACTAACTCGATTTTATTGGAAGTATTTCATAACATTTATAAGAACTTATATCCCTCCTCCACTCAACTCAGGAAAACTCGAGCAGGCTGTTTTTATGCTGAACAGAAGAGCTCACTTGTATATCATACTTTACGAGATTTATCATTACTTGTAGTCGCCGTGGCTCAGGCGGTAGCGTCCGCGACTCTGAGGCGTCAGGTCGAGGGTTCGCGCCCCGTCACGGTCTGAGGTTAGCAAGGGCATGCACTCAGGGTAACGATTACATCTGCCAAAACAAGTCCTTCGCAAGAAGGCAGCCGTCCTAGCCCTTGGTAGAAAAGGGAGTCCGTGACGTAAAACCGGAACTAGATTTATCATTACTTCCCTAGGAAGAAATATAAATCTTGAAAAATAAGTAAGGAAACCGATTTTTTCCCTCCATGTGAAGCTTTCTTTTACAAACTAAAAGGCATTAAGACTTCCAATAGCTACTGCAATTTATCAGGAAAACCTAAAATATGCGAGATCAATAGTGAAAAAGTATCATCACACGTCGAACCTTGGAAAAAAGGAAAAAATATCCGTCTCAGAGCTATTAAAAAAAAAAACGCACTTCGTATACGTCTGTGTTCTTGCGTACATATGTACCTATATACATTCAAAAGAGACAGTCTGGATACATTCATTAGCTGTTTACAACATCAGTGCGATGCAGACAGAAAAATCAAACAACCCTCAGACAAAATTCCATTAATAAGAAGGTTTACTAAGTAGGTAAAGAATCAACAGATGCTTAACGGAGAAATATACATTCAATCATTTATATTATTTTGATGTGTTTTTCTGTTCATTAAATCACTATTCATATCATCCTTTCTTCTACTGCTTCTTCTTCTTCTTCTTCTTCTTCTTCTTCTTCTCCTTCTTCTCCTTCTTCTTCTTCTTCTTCTCCTTCTTCTTCTTCTTCTTCTTCTTCTTCTATTTTTTCACCCAGCGTCGTTATTATTATTATTATTATTATTATTATTATTATTATTATTATTATTATTATTATTATTATGAACATTACTACTACTACTACTACTACTACTACTACTGAGAAGATTTCCATTTACTTTGGAAGCAAAGTACCTCTATTTCCAAAGAAAATGATCAACAGTAAAAAGAAAATAAGTATATATGTACATATATGCGCATAATCTCCGTCTCCAACCCCCCCATCCAATGGTAGGGGGGAGCTGTATAGGATCCCCGGAGGATGTAGGAGGGGGAGTAGCCCTTAGGAACCTGAAACAAATGGTCGGGGACCTCTTGAAACCCTTGTAACAAACCTGGATGATAAAATTTGGAATATTGGTACAGAAATGAAGGAGAATCAAACACTTAGAGAGATAATAAGAGCTAGAGGAATCTACTAAGGTGCAAAGGGAAGAGAGAAAAGGCACAGAAAAGGGAATAAAAAAGGTAGAAGGGGAAAAGAGTGAACTAGAAACCAGAATTTCTAAATAAGGAGATCGCATCAAACAGTTGAGTGACAACCTGAATGAATTAAATGTTAGATCACTGCTCTCTTCTGAGAGAGACGAATTTGCAGCTTGGAATGTCCAGATAAAGAAATATATCGAACAGTATAAAAACGCGTTTCAGGAGCTATTTACAGAATATGAGGTCATTAAATGTTCCTCTGCTGATGCAGTAAAGGAAAATGCGGCAGTAAAAGAGGCAGTGAGGGAGGTGGCATCGGAGTATGTAAATACGGTTGACTACAAAGCAACATTAATAGCAAAAATGAAAGATGTTGTGACTTAAAGAGCTAATTCCCTGATCAAATAGACGCTTGATAAAATGAATTCAGTGGTAATCTCAGGCATAAGTGAATCCCAGGTGCCAAAATGGTAAGGGAGACTTGAGCATAATAAAATTAGGTTTTAGACTTGATGAGGAAGCTTGGATAAGTATGTGGTCCAGAGAATATTGTAAACATTCACGAAATTGGTAGATATTCTTGGGGGGGGGCGGGAAGGAGGGGACATGAACATGTAGAGAAGTAATGGTGAGGGCATAAAAACCTAAAAGACCATCAAGAATTCAGAACAGTGTTCAGTAGACCATACAGAACTCAGGGAGACATGGAAAGGCTCAAAAACTTGATGCAAGAAGCTAGAAGGTTAAATGAGGGAAGAAATGAAGAAGAGAGGAAAATTTTTTGTTTCAGAGTTCTTCCTGCCAAATGAAGAGAGTTCAAGGAATTTCTTGTTGCTTACATAAATACCGGGTCAAAGAGCATTATAATATCCCACCAAGGAATCAACATAGGCTAGAAGTTTTTGAGGAAAATCATAAAGTTACTAGTGAAGACATAAACTCAGTTGTTAACATCGCACAGGAGACAAAATGTAAGATTTTGATTATGGGAGATTTTAATCATAGAGAAAGAAATTGGATAAACCTTGGGGAGGATTCATTTGTGGCAAGATTCCTAGAATGCCTACAAAGGAACTTCCTACATCAATATGTTCTGGAGCCAACGAGGGCCAGGGGTGGAGATGAGCCATCGGTGGTTGATCTAGTATTCACAGATAATGTGTTGGATATTGAAAAAACTGAGTATGAACCACCAATTGGAAAGAGTGATCACTGTGTGTTGTTGATGGCATATATCATCGAAGATGTTCTGTCTGAATATAGAGGCGCTGAGAAGGACATGAGGAGGAGCTATCCGGAAGGAGATTGCATCAAAATTAATGAGCTTTTGGCAGTTATTGACTGGAAGACCTTATTTAACAACAAATCTGTACAAGATATGTACGAATTTGTTTTGTGAGGAGTATGGGAAGATAGCAGCTTAATGCATACCTTCCACCAAAATAGGAGTTATTCATGATAGAGAGAGAAATGGCTCAATAAAGAGTATAAGAGAGCTAAGAAGTGGAGAAACAAATGCTCGAATTGACGTAGGAGAAAAAACATAAATTCCTGGCATACTTATAAAATAGCAAGAAATAATTACCTAAGTAAAAGAAGAGAGGCAGATTATGAAAGATATCACAAGGAAGTCTAAAAAAAAATCCTTAATTTTTCCACATCATTATCAGAGAAAAACAAGGTCAAAGAACAGTTTTTAAAGCTAAAGAGAGCGGATGGAAGCATCACTGAGACGGATGAAGAGATCTGCGATGAATTGAACAAGGAGTTTCAGTCAGTATTTACAACAAAAAATACTACCCCCAGATTGCAGAGATAGGAGATTATGGGCCAGTATTAGAGAACATCATTTTTTCAGCCATAGAGGTATGCAAAGGGTTGATGGAGTTAGATACCTATAAAGATACAGGTCCCGATGATATATCCCCTTAAATCAATATCGGCTGCACTATGCATCATATTTGAAAAGTCGCTGGAATCTGGGGTGATTCCAAGATGCTAGGAATAAGCGAACATGGTACATATCCTCTAAAAGGGAATGAGGGATACAGCTGTAAACAATAGGGCTGTTTCCCTGACCAGCATAGTTTGCAACATTATGGAGAAACTACTAAGGAAACACATCTCTTTTCACTTGGAGTCCTTCAACTTTTTGTCAGTGAGAAAACACGGCTTCAGAGAAGACAGATCAATAGTAGCAAACTTTTTAGAATATTATGATGAAGTAAGCCAGATTTTACAAGAAAGAGAGGGTCGGGCAGATTGCATATTCCTAGACTTCCAGAAGGCATTTGATACGAACCCACATGGGAGACTTATTAAGTGGCTGCAAGTAATGGCGAGAATAGGTGAAAATTTCTTGGCATGGATAAAAACGTACTTAGATGGAAGGGTGCAATTGGTTAGAGTTAGGCACTCAGTGTCTTAATGGAGAAAGGTTAGTAGTGGGGTTCAACATGGTTCAGTCTTAGGGCCACTTTTGTTCCTTGTATATGTAAATGACCTAGTAGCTTCTGTAAATTCATTTTTGAATAAGCTTGCAGATGATGCAAAGATTGTGAAGAAAGAACGAGACGAGAACAATGGTAGAGAACTTTAGGAACACCTAAATAATCTGCATGAATGGTCAGCAAAGTAGCTAATGAATTTCAGTACTCCAAAATGTATGGTAAGGAGAATGAGTACAAGTGCGAGAAGGCCCAAGCTTGGATACTAAATAGCAGGAGCAGAACTTCAAGAGACGGAGAATGAGAGAGATTTAGAAGTAAACATACTGCCAGATTTGTCTCCAGAAATGCATATATATGGTATAGTAATAGGCAGCATATGTTTTCTTAGCAAATGTAAGGGTAGCCTTACATGGACAAGTAAATGCCTAGAAATATTTATGTAACCTATGTGAGGCCCAAAACTTGAATATACAGCCCCCTTCTGGTATCCACACTTGAAAAATCACATAAATAAGCTGGAAAAAGTTCAAAGACATTCCACGAAACAGGTGCCAGAAATATGCAATCTCAGTTATGAGTAGAGGCTGAGGGAATTAGACTTACCATCACTCGAAGCTACAAGAATGAGGGGGGATATGGAGACGGTTATTAAATTCCTTCATGGTAATGACAGAGTGGATAGTGATCGATATTTTGATATGGTTGACTCTAGAACTAGAGGTAAATATTTGAAGCTTCGTAAGAAAACGTTTTTGCGGGATGTAAAAAAGTACTTTTTATTGTAAGAGTCCTTGGTGATTGGAATTCGCTAAGCGAAGAGGTAGTTAATGCAAGCTCAATCCATAGTTTTGAGGACAAGAATGATGAGCATCACTTAGTACAAAAATGGAACGGACCAGGAGACGGGGAGTTACGAGCACAGGGATCTTTCCCGTAAGCACAACTATGCAAATGCACACACACACACAACATATATATATATATATATATATATATATATATATATTATATATATATATATATATATATATATAGTATATATATATATATATATATATATATATATATATATATATATATATATATATATATAAATGCGTGTGTGTGTGTACACGCACACATCCACACACACACACCAACATGTAATGGAACCAACAAGGGCCAGGGGTGGGGATGAGCCATCACTACTTGATCTAGTGTTCACAGATAATGTGTTGGATATTGAAAAAAATGAGTATGAACCACCAATTGGAAAGAGTGACCACTGTGTGTTGTTGATGGAGTATATCATTGAAGATATTCTTCCTGAGAGTAGAGGCACTGAGGACATGAGGAGGAACTATCCGAAAGGAGATTACATCAAAATGAATGAGCTTTTTGCAGTTATTGACTGGAGAACCTTATTTTACAACAAATCTGTACAAGAAATGTATGACATCTTTTGTGAGAAATATGGGAAGATAGTAGATTGCTGCATACCTGTCACCAAAGTAGGTGTAATTCATGCCAGAGAGAAATGGTTCGATAATGGGTGTAAAAGAGCTAAGGAGTGGAGAGACAAATGCTGGAAAAGGTATAGGAGGAGAAAAAACATAAATGCCTGGCAAACCTACAAAAGAGCATGAAATGACTACCTAAGTAAAAGGAGAGAGGCAGAGAGAGATTATGAGAGGGACATCACCAGGGAGGCTAAGGAAAATCTCAAGCTTTTCCACAGCTTTATCAGAGGAAAACTGAAGGTAAAAGAACAGGTTTTAAGGCTAAAGAGAGCGGATGGAAGCATCACTGAGACGGATGAAGAGATCTGCAAAGAATTGAACAAGGAGTTTCAGTCAGTATTTACAGTAGAAAATACCCCACCCCCTCAGATTGCAGTGATAGAAGCTCAAGGGCCGGTATTAGAGAACATCAACCTTACAGCCACAGAGGTATGCAAAGCGCTGATGGATTTAGATGTTCATAAAGTTACAGGTCCCGATGACATATCCCCTCATGTGCTTAAAAAATGCGCAAACACAATATCAGTGGCACTAAGTATCATATTTAAGGAGTCACTGGAGTCGGGGGAGATTCCAAGATGCTGGAAACAAGCAAATGTGATACCTATCTTCAATAAGGGAAGGAGGGATACGGCTCTGAACTATAGACCTGTTTCCTTGACCAGCATAGTTTGCAAAGTTATGGAGAAACTACTAAGGAAACATATCTCTCTCACTTGGAATCCTTCAACTTTTTGTCAGTGAGGCAACATGGCTTCAGAGAAGGTAGATCAACAGTAACAAACTTATTAGAATTTTATGATGAGGTAAGCCAAATCTTACAGGAAAGAGAGGGCTGGGCAGATTGCATATTCCTAGACTTCCAGAAAGCGTTTGACACTGTTCCACATGGGAGACTTATTAGGAAGCTGCAATCAATGGCTAGAATAAGTGGAAATGTTTTGGAATGGATAAAAACTTACTTAGAAGGAAGGGAACAGAGGGTTAGAGTAAGACACTCCGTGTCTGAATGGAGAAGAGTTAGTAGTGGAGTTCCACAGGGTTCAGTTTTAGGGCCACTTTTGTTCCTTGTATATGTAAATGACCTACCAGAGTCTGTAAATTCATTCATGAATATGTTTGCAGATGATGCAAAGATTGTGAAGAAAGTAAAAAACGAGAACAATGGTAGAGAACTTCAGGAGGATCTAAATAATCTGCATGAGTGGTCAGAAAAGTGGCTAATGAAATTCAATACTTCAAAATGTAAGGTAATGAGAATGGGTACAAGTGCAAGAAGGCCCAAGCTTGACTACTCGGTGGCTGGAGTACAACTTCAAGAGACAGAAA
>JAXCGZ010015304.1:27500-30000 GCA_037179515.1 Halocaridina rubra | reverse complement strand
CGACAGAAACAAAACGTATTTATTTCACGTCCTGATGATGTGTTCATGTATGGAACGAAAACCGAATACAAGCCGTCAATCATTTTGAAACATGAGTTAATATAAAGAAACGAAAAGACAAAATATTCAATAATGATTACATGCTGAGAGAAGATATGATATCAAAGAAAAAGTAATGTATACTCACTTAAATTTGAAGATCGTAGTCACCGTGGCTCAAGCGGTAGCGTCCGCGACTTTGAGGCGTCAGGTCGAGAGTTCGCGCCCCGTCACGGTCTGAGGTTAGCAAGGGCATGCACTCAGGGTAATGATTACATCTGCCAAAACAAGTCCTTCGCAAGAAGGCAACCGTCCTACCCCTTGGTAGAAAAGGGAGTCCGTGACGTAAAACCGGAGCGGAACTTAAATTTGAAGATCGTGTTATATCGCTGGCAGTTTCGAAGAAGCAAAACTTTGAAAATGACAGTGAATCTGAGAGAGGTAAATATATTTCTCAGTAGCATCGCAAATGACAAATCTCACTGAGTGGTTATCTTCTTACACTATTTGTTAGGTACTTGTTAAATCACCGCTACAAAATCAGGAAAAAATAAAAACAGTATAACTAAACGAAAATGGAAATTGAGAATAAAAAAATCATGAAATAAAAAAAAATATGAATGAATACAACAAATTTGACCGAAAGTATATGGTGATATCGTCAATATTACAAAACTAGCACTGTAATAATGAAGTACAGATATTAACTTAGAGACAATTACATCAATATTTAGTTTATAATTTTCCCAGTCTTGGGTCTCCAAAATTTGGCATTCAGAGACGGAAATCCGTCCCTACCCACTATACATGTAGTAGGTTGGCCCATGGCAGCAGCCGCCCGTTGCGATACTACAGCTGAAGGATTTTTTAAACTTGAATAGGACTGTCCAGGACAGTTCGATGTTAAGTTTTCCTTCAGTTACGGTTATATATCATGCCTACATCAATACGGAATAGTCTTGGATATTCATGAGACACCTCCTATTATCCCTTCGCTTCTAACAAGTCATTACACTCCATTTCAGTTATTTTTTACTTACTGTTGTCTTCGTGCCCAGGCTCGGTGGGGGCTCTTTTATTTCATTTTATTTTTTGGGCCGTCCTGGTGTCACAATCATTAAAAAATATGATCTCAATATTTGTAGCTCTCTTAAGTCGTTTCATCACAAACTAAATAAACAATAAAAATGAAGCCATTAGCGCCTCACTTAAAATCAGACGGACCCGAGATCGCATTCTCAAGATTATATTTTAAACCAATCTTTTAATATTAAAAGTTGCGTTTTTAAAGTTTTTTTTTTTTATTTCTTTATCGATATTTAACAGAAATACTGATTAGTTCCCCTTAAAAAAAAAACTTGGCTGGCGGAAAGATGGGAGGTTAGTAGCGTCTCTCCTATGTGTTCCGTATTCCCTGTCTTCAGGGTGTGTTTGATGCACTGATGGTGAAGCCGCTTCCACAAGTGTCCTGCCATTTCCATCAGTGTACTAACTGAAGCTTATTATTGTGGCAGAGTTCAGAGAAAATAGATAGCACTTCTGTCTCTCTCTTTTTTTTTAAGAGTATGACACCGGGACAGGCAGAAACTGCCCTCATCAATAAGGGCCCGGGCACGAGAAAATACCATGACGAAGGAAAAGAAAAAGGTTAAGGGCAAGGCAGAGATGAGGTAATGTCACACAAAAGAAAACGACAGACTCTTACATGTATGAGACTCAGTAAGTTGGAAGTTTCAAGTTTTCGTTACGGAACGACGTGTTTCAATTTAGATCTTAGAATTTGAAGTCCGGCTATTAATTCATCGAGATACGAAAATCAATCATTGTTCCGGTTTTACGTCACGGACTCCCTTTTCTACCAAGGGCTAGGACGGTTGCCTTCTTTGCGAAAGACTTGTTTGGGCAGATGTAATCGTTACCCTGAATGCATGCCCTTGCTAACCTCAGAGCGTGACGGGGCGCGAACCCTCGACCTGACGCCTCAGAGTCGAGGACGCTACCCCTTGAGCCACGGTGACGAAAATCAATCATTAATATGGTAAAATAAATTTGCTACGTCAGCTTTCAGTTAACGATAAGAGAGAATATAAAAAAAGAATAAGAAAATCCTATCTAATATTCTCGGTATTCTTTTACAGCTGTATTTATTCATAATTTCATGTATTTCAATAAAAATGGATGTGTTTAGTTCCAAGATGGGGCTTACCTGATTTGACGACAAAGTCTTTCCTAGTATACTTGAACTGTCACGTGTCAGGAAATGAGGATCTGTCATTAGTGATGACTGCTTGTTCCAGTTTAACATCACGGACTCCCTTTTCAACCAAGGGCTAGAACGGTTGCCTTCTTGCAAAGGACCTGTTTTGGCAGATGTAATCGTTACCCTGAGTGCATGCCCTTCCTAACCTCAGATTGTGACGGGGCGCGAACCCTCTACTTGACCCCTCAGAGTCGCGGACTC
>JAXCGZ010015304.1:20000-22500 GCA_037179515.1 Halocaridina rubra | reverse complement strand
CCCACTTACACTATGGGTAACCCAAGCAGTGTGCGTGGGTGGGAATTATAGTATAGTGACCTTTTATTCCCAGGGAGCTAAAATGGGTTAGATGTAGTGCATTGACTTCTTGGTAGACTGATGTGTGCCCTGCCCATTACAAATGGGAGCTCTTAAGTGCATGACCAGTACCTTTCGTTACTTACCACTATCTCAAGAGAGTCTGTTCAACAGACATTCCAAACTATTTTCGCCGATGCTCTACTACTTTACCATACTCCAGGTATCTGATATGGAGGTTGTTGTTGTTGTTCCGGTTTTACGTCACGGACTCCCTTCTCTACCAAGGGCTAGGACAATTGCCTTCTTGCGAAGGACTTGCTTTGGCAGATGTAATCCTTACCTTGAGTGTATGTCCTTGCTAACCTCAGACCGTGACGGGGCGCGAACCCTCGACCTGACGCCTCAAGTCGCTGACGCTACCGCTTGAGCCACGGTGACTACAGTCACATCTATTGATGTTTAATATAGTTAATGCTGTGTTATTACATGTAATGTCAATAATAGGCATAGTGATATCAATGGTTCCTTAACTAATAACTCTAACGCTTTTGGGTTACTTCTTTTTACCAGAGTTTCACCGTTCATGAACAATACCCATAGAGTGTTCCAGTTGGGGATGTCCAGACTACCTGCCAAATACTTATTAAATCTTATGAAAATATTAATGCAAGGGTTCTGCTAAGAGTCATCTGAAAAAAAAAATATTGTTTTTTTTAGGGTAATGTTAGCTTTAAAATTAATATGTGCTTCTATTTTTCGTCATATTCACAGTCAAACTTATTTTTATTATATAATTTCAACCGTATTAATGATTTACTGACTTATTAAGTAACGTATTTACTTATATCACATTTCTGATTACTGCTAAGCATAATTTCTTCATTATTTATATCTATATATTATCTGCTTAATAAAAGACTTCTATAAATATGGCTTCGTATGCGTCTGAGTCAATTTTAATATATGACAATTTTGTCATTATTATTCATTTATTTTCCTAATTCATCTAATTGACTATTCATCTACTTATTCATTTCTAAATTACTTAAGCTATTCAATTATCTCATTAATTATTCATTAGCTTACATAATAATGAATTGGAATCTACATCTATATACTTATTTAGCTCTGGGAGTAGTTCCATTATTCATTGTTTTTCATCCTTTCTTTTTATCTTCACCCTTCTTCTTCGTCTTCTCTCTTCTTCTTCTTCTTCTTCTTCTTCTTCTTCTTCTTCTTCTTCTTCTTCTTCTTCTTCTTCTTCTTCTTCTTCTTCTTCTTTAAAATCCTCATTTTCTTTTTGTCCTATCTCACCTCTTCTTTTTTTCTTTTTCCTCTTCTTTCTCCTCCTCTTCTTCCTCTTCTTTTTCCTCGAGACCTCACCGCTGACGAGGACATTTGCATATTTACAATTTTTGTTCCTGAGTATGATCATTAGTCAGCGTCACTACACTTGTCCTCGCGATGCTTCAATTACATTTTATCGCTACGATATTAATGACTTGAGACATGTTTGTGCAGTTAAGTGTAGTTCAGTATGTTCCGGTCTTACATCACGGACTCCCTTTTCAACCAAGGGCTAGGACAGTTGCCTTCTTGCGAAGAACTTGTTTTGGCAGATGTAATCGTTAACCTGGGTGCATGTCCTCGTTAACCTCAGACCGTGACGGGGCGCGAAACATCGACCTGACGCCTCAAAGTCGCGGACGCTACCGCTTGAGCCACGGTAACTACATACGTATAAAATTTATGTATTTATAAATTAATTTGGACTGGGAGATAACTGCCCAGTTAAGTAGGGGTCTGTGCTTCTGGCAGGATGTGCATTGACATGTGCAAGTATATGATGGTGGACGTTGTATAGTAAAGTGCAACTAAGTGGCAGTTTGCGTGTGTATGGGTATTAATATGTGTATGTATTATGTATTATTACCTTAGTATGCTTGTTTATGCATTTTGAGTGTTATATATTAGTGCATACATGCCTTATCTACAGTGGCAATGCGCTTGCTTCGCATTCACGAGGTCGAAAGATCGGTTCCCGTCCAAGACCGAGAGTTTAAGCTGTTTCCTGGTAGGTATTGCTGTGGTTGGGTACCACAGTGGGGGGTTGGGGCTTGCCCCGGCTGACGAATACCCATTGTATTGTAATGTTAATAAAGGTTATTATTATTATTATTATTATTATTAGTATTATTATTATTATTATTATTATTATTATTATTATTATTATTATTATTATATTTATTATTATTATTATTATTATCATGAACGTTTACATATTTTCATTGCAAGTAAAAACACACAAAAAATTTTATATATTTATACTGGGAGGGTAAAAGCATATATGTCTGTCTATATACATGTAAATGTATAGCGATGTGAATTGCAAAAGTGAGCATGTGAGTATATATTTCCTTGTGTATGTGGAAATACTCTCATTTGTGTATGTATTAGT
>JAXCGZ010015304.1:10000-15000 GCA_037179515.1 Halocaridina rubra | reverse complement strand
ACAAGAAGAAACAAATTTTAAAAAATCAATTAATCCATTAATAACAACAAATAACTAAAATTGTATCACACCAATAACCACTCAAATATATAAACAAAATCAACAAAAGAAGAAGAAGAAGAATTCGGCATTCTAATAAAATTCGTTGCGGAGTAAATTAGAATTCTATGAATAAGAATGACCGTCATTTGATTAATTCAAGTGACGCCACAGCCTTCGTTTATGGACAGAATTTACAACACGGAAAATATATTTTCTCTTGCTCATTCTCGGATAGATAGATAGACAGATGTTGATGGATAGATGGACACAATAAAAGAGATGATAATTCTAATAGCAATAAATTTGATTATATATATATATATATATATATATATATATATATATATATATATATATATATATATATATATATATATATATATATATATATGTGTGTGTGTGTGTGTGTGTGTACCACTGGCGGTTTTAGCGGTGGTGGAGAAAGAAAACTGCGTCTATATTCACAATTTGTCATTAGGCTAGGGACGACTAATAGGGATAGGGGATCGAAGGGCTGGCAAGCACTCTTATAACTATCATTTCTTTCTCCCTGCCACAAAAACGACTGCTTGATGGTGTAAAAATACTCGGCTAATAATGGAGGCAACATCACTTTTTTCTTTAGATGTGGCCTCATTAAAGATATATATATATATATATATATATATATATATATATATATATATATATATATATATATATATATATATATATATATATATACACCGCGGGACGCTAGGAGAAGGCATCATCCTTGTTCCATCCTGTTTGTGTATACCTCCACTTGTATGTGGATCAATAGTGATACACTATGCAACAAACAAACATATATATATATATATATATAATATATATATATATATATATATATATATATATATATATATATATATATATATGCTAAATATTTCTAGCCTTAACCGGAATTCAAACCTAGGACACATAATCCGTGAACACAGACGTCACTAGCTCTACCACTTAAAGAGTAAGAGCAGAGAGAGACCTCTCAGTTTAACTGTTGCAGCTAGGGTTTGAGCACACGCAGTTAAATGCCTACATTCATTTTACACTCCATTCCCTACCTCACATTACTGTGTGTGGAAACGTGCATCATTATTTTTGCCCCTGGTCGGTATTATAACCTGGAACACGTAATTTCACTACCATTCAGATGAATCTCTCTCTCTCTCTCTCTCTCTCTCTCTCTCTCTCTCTCTCTCTCTCTCTCTCTCTCTCTCTCTCTCTCTCTCTCTCTCTCTCTCTCTCTCTCTGTGTGTGTGTGTGTGTGTGTGTGTGCGGGCGTGTGTGTGTGTGTATTCCTTCTTTTTCCTGTTTACGTGTATAGTTTTAGATCTTTCTAGATATTTTGTAGAGATGGTATTCTCTCTCTCTCTCTCTCTCTCTCTCTCTCCTCTCTCTCTCTCTCTCTCTCTCTCTCTCTCTCTCTCTCTCTCTCTCTCTCTCTCTCTCTCTCTCTCTCTCTCTCTCTCTCTCTCTCTCTCTCTCAATCTAAAAAAGACCTGATTATCATAAAGGTTGTTCACAATATGGAAGCATGAAAATGCGACTTTGAAATAGGGGTACAAGAGTCAATATCTAGAAAATATCTACACTAAGCATGCAACAGACGGTTCTTAATATTGTTTCAAAGGAATTACATTAATTGATTTGCTCATATGAAAATATTCACACAAAAGAGTGAGTTGAATTTAGGAAACACACAGAAAACCAGTCTACGAAGAAGTAAAAAAAAAAAAATGGAAAACCGACATGCGCACAAATAGAAAGAAACATATACTGCTGCTATGCATAAGACTATTTTTTCCGTGCAACTTTTAATATATTCTAAGAAATGGATTCAAATTAACTGCAGGAAGAATATAGATAGTGTACAAACGTACTAATTGTAAATAATATTTTTTTTATCAAAATATGTAATTATTGTAAATAGGTAATCATTTAGTAATTATTAACTTATTTTAAAGTTGTATTTAATGGATCAATAATTACTCTTGGGTTGTTTGTGACTCATCCCACTGAAATAGCTGTACATATAAATAACCCTGAATTTAACCATGAAATCAGTTCAATATTCTGCTTGTATTGGTGAACATCCTCTTTTATATATTAAGTAAAATAATTCTTGCTTTCCGTTTGAAGTAGTAAAGTAACTACAGTCGTTACAATAGTTACAATTAAATACCAACAAGCGAACACTACAGAAGACGCACTAAAACAAAGGCACAAATAATTATTACGCAAAGATATATAATATATATATATATATATATATATATATATATATATATATATATATATATATGTATATATATATATATATATATATATATATATATATATATATATATATATATATATATATATATATATATATATATATATATATATATATATATATATATATATGATTAAATAAATATGCAAATACATAAATAAACATCATAGTTAAATGCTGTCCGCAACTATACCGCGAGAGGAGACCTATACTCTGCTACAACCCAAGCACACCTTACCCGTTTTCTGTATAATATACTAGAGTGAATTAGTGACCTGCAGCGACCGCAGATAAAAGTCAATTAAATGTTATTATTGTTTGAATAATTAATGCTCTCATTGATATCCAATGCATAAATGGAGTCAATACATTGGGATCCCACCGATATCCACCAGTGTATGGATGGAGCTATACGGCCGGAAGAAAAGAGAACGCGCTGTATTATAAAAGAGAGAACGGAGGGAAAAGAGAACGCCCAATATAATAATAGAAGAGTTTACATGCTGTATTATAAAAGAGAACGGAGGGAAAAGAGAACGCCCAATATAATAATAGAAGCGTTTGCATGCTGTATTATAAAAGAGAGATCTGAGGGAAAAGAGAACGCCCAATATAATAATATCTGAGGAAAAGAGAACGCCCAATATAATAATAGAAGAGTTCACATTCAGCAGCATATTCAGGTCGAGGGTTCGCGCCCCGTCACGGACTGAGGTTAGCAAGGGCATGCACTAAGGCTAATGATTACATCTGCCAAAACAAGTCCTTCGCAAGAAGGCAACCGTCCTAGCCCTTGGTAGAAAAGGGAGTCCGTGACGTAAAACCAGAACTTACATGAAGCAGCATAAAACATGTAATTAAGTGAATGAACTATAAATAAATGAGGATACAAAGGCAAAAGAGAAAAGGTTCAAGATAATATATGGGAGAAAAGAGAACGCGCAATATAATTAATGGGAGTTATGTAGAGCTAAGAGAACGCAATACTCTAATGGGAAGTAATGTATAAAGAGGAAAAACACTTAGCCTCATCATTTGGAAGAAAGAGGAAAAAGAGAAGACACTATGAGGAATAAAAAAAAGAGGACATGAGAACGTGCAATAAGGAAGAAAAACTTGAGGAGAGAAGAGAACGCGAAATATAAAAAAAGGAAGACATGAGAACGTGCAGTAAGGAGGAAAAACTAGAGGAGAGAAGAGAGAACGCGAAATATAAAACAAAAGAAGGAAGACATGAGAACGTGCAGTAAGGAGGAAAAACTAGAGGAGAGAAGAGAACGCGAAATATAAAAAATAGAAGACATGAGAGCGAGCAGTAAGGAGGAAAAACTAGAGAAGAGAGAACGTGCAATATAAAAAATGGAAGACATGAGAACGTGCAGTAAGGAGGAAAAACTAGTAGAGAACAGAGAACGCGCAATATAAAAAAAATGGAAGACATGAAAGCGAGCAGTATGGAAGAAAAATAGAGGAGAGAAGCGAACGCGAAATATAAAAAAAAGGAAGAAATGAGAACGTGCAGTAAGGAGGAAAAGCTAGAGGAGAGAAGAGAACGCGCAATATAAAAAAAGGAAGACATGAGAACGTGCAGTAAGGAAGAAAAACTAGAGGAGAGAAGAGAACGCGAAATATAATAAAAAAGGAAGACATGAGAACGTGCAGTAAGGAAGAAAAACTAGAAGAGAGAAGAGAACGCGAAATATAAAAAAAAGGAAGACATGAGAACGTGCAGTAAGGAGGAAAAGCTAGAGGAGAGAAGAGAACGCGCAATATAAAAAAGGAAGACATGAGAACGTGCAGTAAGGAAGAAAAACTAGAGGAGAGAAGAGAACGCGAAATATAATAAAAATGGAAGACATGAGAACGTGCAGTAAGGAAGAAAAACTAGAAGAGAGAAGAGAACGCGAAATATAAAAAAAAGGAAGACATGAGAACGTGCAGTAAGGAGGAAAACTAGAGGAGAGAAGAGAACGCGAAATATAAAAAAGGAAGACATGAGAACGTGCAGTAAGGAGGGAAACTAGAGAAGAGAGAACGCGCAATATAAAAAATGGAAGACATGAGAACGTGCAGTAAGGAGGAAAAACTAGAGAAGAAAAGAGAGAACGCGAAATATAAAAAATGGAAGACATGAGAACGTGCAATAAGGAGGAAAACTAGAGGAGAGAAGAGAACGCGAAATATAAAAAAAAGGAAGACATGAGAACGTGCAGTAAGGAGGAAAAACTAGAGAAGAGAGAACGCGCAATATAAAAAAAAATATGGAAGAAGAGGATTATGCAACATAACACATGGGAGTAGAATGGAGTGGAATCCGCGTAATAAAATAGGTGGAATATTACAGATGAAGAAGAGAGAACATGTGATAAATAGAGGAATAGAGAGAGAAGAGAGAATGCACAGTAAAATATATGCGAAAAATGAGGGGAATAATTGAACGCACAGTACTGTAAATAAATGATGAAATATAGGAAGTACAGAAGAAGTAGTCGCCGTGGCTCAAACGGTAGCGTCCGCGACTCTGAGGCGTCAGGTCGAGGGTTCGCGCCCCGTAACGGTCTGAGGTTAGCAAGGGCATGCACTCAGGGTAAGGATTACATCTGCCAAAAACTAAGTCCTTCTCAAGAAGGCACCCATCCAAGCCCTTGGTTGAAAAGGGAGT
>JAXCGZ010015303.1:85000-90000 GCA_037179515.1 Halocaridina rubra | reverse complement strand
CAAGCTCTTCCACAGCTTTATCCGAGGAAAACTGAAGGTAAAAGAAGAGGTTTTAAGGCTAAAGAGAGCGGATGGAAGCATCACTGAGACGGATGAAGAGATCTGCAAAGAATTGAACAAGGAGTTTCAGTCAGTATTTGCAGTAGAAAATACCCCACCCCCTCAGATTGCAGTGATAGAAGCTCAAGGGCCGGTATTAGAGAACATCAACCTTACAGCCACAGAGGTATGCAAAGCGCTGATGGAATTAGAAGTTCATAAAGCTACAGGTCCTGATGACATATCCCCTCATGTGCTTCAAAAATGCGCAAACACAACATCAGTGGCACTAAGTATCATATTTAAGGAGTCACTGGAGTCGGGGGAGATTCCAAGATGCTGGAAACAAGCAAATGTGATACCTATCTTCAAAAAGGGAAGGAGGGATACGGCTCTGAACTATAGACCAGTTTCCTTGACCAGCATAGTTTGCAAAGTTATGGAGAAACTACTAAGGAAACATATCTCTCTTCACTTGGAATCCTTCAACTTTTTGTCAGTGAGGCAACATGGCTTCAGAGAAGGTAGATCAACAGTAACAAACTTATTAGAATTTTATGATGAGGTAAGCCAAATCTTACAGGAAAGAGAGGGCTGGGCATATTGCATATTCCTAGACTTCCAGAAAGCGTTTGACACTGTTCCACATGGGAGACTTATTAGGAAGCTGCAATCAATGGCTAGAATAGGTGGAAATGTTTTGGAATGGATAAAAACTTACTTAGAAGGAAGGGAACAGAGGGTTAGAGTAAGACACTCATTGTCTGAATGGAGAAGAGTTAGTAGTGGAGTACCACAGGGTTCATTTTTAGGGCCACTTTTGTTCCTTGTATATGTAAATGACCTACCAGAGTCTGTAAATTCATTCATGAATATGTTTGCAGATGATGCAAAGATTGTGAAGAAAGTAAAAAAACGAGAACAATGGTAGAGAACTTCAGGAGGATCTAAATAATCTGCATGAGTGGTCAGAAAAGTGGCTAATGAAATTCAATACTTCAAAATGTAAGGTAATGAGAATAGGTACAATGCAAGAAGGCCCAAGCTTGACTACTCGGTGCCTGGAGTACAACTTCAAGAGACAGAAAATGAGAGAGATCTAGGAGTAAGCATACTGGCAGATTTGTCTCCAGAAATACATATAAATGGCATAGTAAGGGCAGCATATGCATTCTTATCAAATGTAAGGGTAGCCTTCAGGCACATGGACAAGGAAATGTTCAGAAATATTTATGTAACCTATGTGAGGCCAAAACTCGAATATGCAGCCCCCTTTTGGAATCCGCACTTGAAAAAGCACATAGCTAAGCTTGAAAAAGTTCAAAGACATGCCACGAAACTGGTGCCAGAAATACGCAATCTCAGTTATGATGAGAGGCTGAGGGAATTAGACTTACCATCACTAGAAGCTAGAAGAGTGAGGGGGGATATGGTGACAGTCTTTAAATTCCTTCATAGTTATGATAGAGTGGATAGGGATCGATATTTTGATATGGCTGGCTCTAGAACTAGAGGTCATAGTTTGAAGCTTCGTAAGAAAACTTCTTTGCAGGATGTAAGGAAATACTTTTTCAGTGTAAGAGTAGTTGCTAATTGGAATTGGCTAAGCGAGGAGGTAGTTAATGCTATCTCAATCCATAGTTTTAAGGACAGATATGATAAGTATCACTAAGTCTAAAATGCAACCGATCAGGAGACGGGAAGATACGAGCTTTGGGCTCTTTCCTGTAAACACAATTAGGTAATCACAATTAGGTAATCACACACACACACGTCTTGTCTTGGTATGGATAAAAACTTACTTAGAAGGAAGGGAACAGAGGATTAAAGTAAGACACTCTGTGCCTGAATGGAGAAGAGTTAGTAGCAGAGTTCCACGGGGTTCAGTTCTAGGGCCACTTTTGTTCCATGCATATGTAAATGACCTACCAGAGTCTGTAAATTAATTCTTGAATATGTATACAAATGATTTAAAGATGACAGAGTGGATAGGGATCGATATTTTGATATAGCTGACACCAGAACTAGAGGTCATAGTTTAAAACTTCGTTACAAAACTTCTTTGCAGGATGTAAGGAAGTACATTTTTAGTGTAAGAGTAGTTGATAATT
Organism: Halocaridina rubra; assembly: GCA_037179515.1. Taxonomy (NCBI): domain Eukaryota; kingdom Metazoa; phylum Arthropoda; class Malacostraca; order Decapoda; family Atyidae; genus Halocaridina; species Halocaridina rubra. Next base: position 87,850 of record JAXCGZ010015303.1, on the reverse strand, counting down.
GGAATTTGCTAAGTGAGGAGGTAGGTAATGCTAACTAAATCCATAGTTTTAAGGACAAGTATGATAAGTATCATTAGGTGCGAAATGGAAACGACCACGAGAAGGGAAGTTACGAGCTTGGGGCTCTGTCTCGGATGCACAATTAGGTAATTACAAACCCCCCCTCTCTCTCTCTCTCTCTCTCTCTCTCTCTCTCTCTCTATATATATATATATATATATATATATATATATATATATATATATATATATATATATATATATATATATATATATATATATATATATATGTACATATATATATATATATATATATATATATATATATATATATATATATATATATATATATATATATATATATATATATATATATATATATATATATATATATATATATATATATATATATATATATATATATATATATATATATATATATATATATATATATATATATATATATATATATATATATATATATATATATATATATATATATATATATATATATATATATATATATATATATATATATATATATATATATATATATATATATATATATATATATATATATACAAATATATATATATATATATATATATATATATATATATATATATATATATATATATATATATATATATATATATATATATATATATATATATATATATATATATATATATATATATATATATATATATATATATATATATATATATATATATATATATATATATATATATATATATATATATATATATATATATATATATATATATATATATATATATATATATATATATATATATATATATATATATATATTTGGGTTTGCAATTACCTAATTGTGCTTCCGGGACTCAATGTAATTGCTCCCTTTCTCAAGCACAAGTGAGCAATAAATAGGTAATTGACAGTTGGATTAATATGCATCATGGTCACAGAGGACAAGGGTTTTCGACCTGCATTTTTGTAAAGCAGATCATATCCTTGTTGAACAAAAAATAAAAAAACAAATGCCTTTTATGAGTTAAGTAGTAATAGTAATGCTGAGATAGCATACTTAACTCTGGTTAGTTGATAATCTCATTTACTAATATGGGCAAATTTTATAAATATGATGTGCTGAAGCTGAAGTCAATATATCTAGGAATATCATATACATTTAAACAATGGGTTTGGCAAAAATAATAGCATACGGATATGCAAGAAAAAAGAAGATACAAAAAAATTAATATATAATATAGAGAATAGTAAATGAAAATACTGATAATAAAGCGGAAAACAATTATTAAAATCTGGTACCAATTTATATATTGCAAATAGTAATGAGAGAGAAAAAAATAATAAAAAAAAAATACAACTAAAAATAATAAGGAATTAGCAGTGATAGAGGAAATGTTGTAAGCAAAAACATAAATAATAAAATAATAGTAAAAATACTTCTATAATTAATAATGATAATTATAATAAAATTATTACTAATAATAATAATATTAATAATAATAATAATAATAATAATAATAATAATAATAATAATAATAATAATAATAATAATAAAAATAATAATGATAGTAATAATTATAATGAAAATAATAATAATAATAATAACAATAATAATAATAATAATAATAATAATAATAATAATAATAATAATAATAATAATAATAATAATAATAATAATAATAATAATAATAAATAATAATAATAAAAATAATAATAATAATAATGATGTGAATAACAATAATGATAATAATAATAATAATAATAATAATAATAATAATAATAATAATTAATAATAATAATAATAATAATAATAATAATAATATTAATAATAATAATAATAATAATAATAATGATAATAATAATAATGATGATAATAATGATAATAATACTAATGATAATAATAATAATAATAATAATAATAATAATAATAATAATAATAATAATAATAATAATGATAATAATGATAATAGTAGTAATAATAATAAAAATAATAATAATAATAATAATAATAATAATAATAATAATAATAATAATAATAATAATAATAATAATAAAAATAATAATAATAATAAAAATAGTAATAATAATAAAAATAATAATAATAAAAAAATAATAATAACGATGACAATAATAATAATAAAAATAATAATAATAATTATAATACTAATAATAAAAATAACAATAATAATAATAATAATAATAATAATAATAATAATAATAATAATAATAATAATAATAATAGGAATAATAATAATAATAATAATAATAATAATACATACATACATACATATACCTTGGCTGTTTCCCCCTTTAATTGGGGGGTAGCCGACATCAAGAAGGGAAAACAAATAGGGGGATTACTTTGCTCTATGGGCAATGACGAGGGAGCTAGCGACCGTTCAGATGGCACTGCTGGAGTGCCACAGCCCATCCTCCTGGCTCTTCCACAACCTGTGTCGCTTCACAACTGCCAGCTCCTCCTACTGCCCCTACCACAGGGCTATCTCTGTAAGATGCAGCCCCGTGGTAACAGCAGATGCCCATCAGAGCCGCGTCACAATCGCTCGCCACTCATTCCTATTCCTAGCACGCTCGCTTGTTTCCCTCACATCCATCCTCCTATCATTCAGGGCTCGCCTTACTCCATCCATCCATCCAAACCTAGGCCTCCCTCTAGCATTTCTCCCATCAACTCTCGCATTCATCACCTTTTTCAGCAGCCTTTCATCATCCATCCTTTCCACATGGCCAAACTATCTCAGAACATTCATATCTACTCTGGCTGCAATTTCTCTCCTCACACCCGTTCTTGCTCTCACCACTTCATTCCTAACCC
>JAXCGZ010015303.1:77500-80000 GCA_037179515.1 Halocaridina rubra | reverse complement strand
AAACACATTTAAAGTCCCAAATGGAACAATTTTACCCACGAAATGCTTCTCCCCGTCCATCAATAGATAGACACTGAATAAGCTGCCCAGATTTATTTCCAATTCTCCCATCACCTTTAGAAATGAAGTAAATGTTGCTCAGAGTGAAAAGGAGAATAATGCAGCAGTGTATCAAATCAACTGTAACGAATGTAACACTGTAATCATAAGTCCGACGAATATCTCTCTACCCCCAAGACTCTTATAACATAAAAGAGCTGTTAGGTACAATCAAGACTATTCTGCAAAGCATATATATATATATATATATATATATATATATATATATATATATATATATATATATATATATATATATATATATATATATATATATATATATATATATATATATATATATATATATATATATTAACCAAATAAGCACATTACAGATGTGAAAACATGAATCATTTTTACCCCGACCGGGAGTCGAACCTAGGCCTTATAATTACTAAGTCAAGGCGCTACCAACTACACACCACAGAAGGCTAAAAGGAATCCAACCTTATAGCTTATATCTGCTATACTTAGGAATGAACTCATTCTATATGAATGCCACTAAGTTCATATTACAGAGTCCCCAACCACACTCGTGGCTTCATTTTCGCATTTAATTCAATTCCCAATCTCATCCAGGCTATGCAATAACCACATAAGTACATTACATATGTGAAAACATGAATCCTTTTTTAACCCCACCGGGACTCGAACCTAGGACTTATAATTAATAAGTCAAGGCGCTGCCAACTACACACCACAGAAGGTTAAAAGAAATCCAACCTTATAGCTTATATCTGCTATACTTAGAAATGAACGCATTCTATCTGAATACGACTATGTTCATATTACAGATTCCCCAACCTCACTCGTGGCTTCATTTTCGCATTTCATTCAAATCCCAATCTCATTCGGGCTATACAATAACCAAATAAGCACATTACATATGTGAAAACATGAATCATTTCTGACCCCGACCGGCTCTCGAACCTAGGACTTATAATTACTAAGTCAAGGTGCTACCAACTACACACCACAGAAGGTTAAAAGGAATCCAACCTTATAGCTTATATCTGCTATACTTAGGAATGAACGCATTCTATCTGAATGCCACTATGTTCATATTACAGAGTCCCCAACCTCACTCGTGGCTTCATTTTCGCATTTAATTCAATTCTCAATCTCATTCGGGCTATACAATAACCAAATAAGCACATTACATATGTGAAAACATGAATCATTTCTTACCCCGACCGGGACTCTAACCTAGGACTTATAATTACTAAGTCAAGTCGCTACCAACTACACTACACAGAAGGTTAAAAGGATTCCAACCTTATAGCTTATATCTGCTATACTTAGGAATGAACGCATTAGACCTGAATGCCACTATTTTCATATTACAGATTCCCCAACCCAATTGAATGCGAAAAATGAAGCCACGAGTGAGGTTGGGGAATCTGTAATATGAACATAGTGGCATTCAGATAGAATGCGTTCATTCCTTAATATAGCAGATAAAAGCTATAAGGCTGGATTCCTTTTAACCTTCTGTGGTGTGTAGTTGGTAGCCCCTTGACTTAGTAATTATAAGTCCTAGGTTCGAGTCCCGGTCGGGGTAAAAAATTATATATATATATATATAAATATATATATATATATATATATATATATATATATATATATATATATATATATATATATATATATATATGAAAGGCATGGTGGAAAACTGCAAAATATACAAAGGTCTCGAAGAAACACCATGCATCGAATATTCCAGTTGAAGAGTAACATTCTTCTCACACAGAAATTATTCTTTTGACACCATATTTTTCCAAGAGGGTTCCATATACCAATGCTTCTCCACTTGCCGGACGATGGAGGCTTGAAGCCTTCGAAAGCTTGCACTTCAAGTCTTCAAGAGAGTTGTGTCAAAGAATCATATCTGGGCGAGAAGAATGTTACTCTTCAACTGGGATATTTAATGCATGGTGTTTCTTCAAGACCTTTATATATTTTGCAGTTTTCTCCGATTCCTTTTATGGATACTTAATATTAGGAGATTCCCTTCCTTCCATTCATATATAAATATATATATATATATATATATATATATATATATATATATATATATATATATATATATATATATATATATATATATATATATATATATGTATGAACAGATGCACATTTATTTTTATATATGTACTACACACATATTTATGCATGTAAATGTATAAGTTTACACACACACACGCACACACACAGATATATATATATATATATATATATATATATATATATATATATATATATATATATATATATATATATATATATATATATATATATATATATATATATATATATATATATATATATATATATATATATATATTCATATGTATATATACATATATCTGCGTGCCTATGTACATATATGTGTATGCAGATA
>JAXCGZ010015303.1:65000-70000 GCA_037179515.1 Halocaridina rubra | reverse complement strand
CCATCCTTAGAAAGGTTCGTATATAAACAGCAGATGCTAAAATTTTCATCCTTCACCGGGCCTCATCAGGAGCTTTATTGTACAATAAAGCTCCTAATGTGGCCCCGTGGATGATGAAAAATGTGAGAATCTGTTTATATCTGAACCTTTATAGGTTTGGATTGATCTCCATATTATTGTTTTCGTGTCATGGAGACTACATATATATATATATATATATATATATATATATATATATATATATATATATATATAATATATATATATATATATATATATATATATATATATATATATATATATATATATATTCAGATAAGCACATTACAGATGTGAAAACATGGATCAATTTTACCTCGACCGGGACTTGAACCTGGGACTTATTATTACTAAGCCAAGGCGCTAACAACTACACCCCCAGAAGGTTAAAGGGAAACAAACTTAGCAGCTTATATCTGCTATAGCAGGAATAAACACATTCTATCTGAATGCCACTATGTTTATATTGCAGTTTCCCCAACCTCACCCGTGGATTCGTTTTTTGCATTTAATTCAACTTCCAATCTCATTCGGGACCAAAAATAACCAAATAAGCCCATTACATATTTGAAAACATGAATCATTTTTACCCCAAACAGGAATTGAATCTGGGACTTATTATTACTAAGCGAAGACGCTACCAACTACACCACAAAAGGTTAAAGGGAAACAAACCTCTCAGCTTATATCTGCTATAGTAGGAATGAACACATTCTGTCTGAATGCCACTATGTTCATATTACAGTTTCCCTAACCTCATTCGTGGTCTCGTTTTCGCATTTAATTGAATTCCCAATCTTATTCCCTCATAGCACAAAAGGTTTTTGATAATTTCGGAGACACGTGGATTGGACGGTGTAACAAAAAGACTGCTCTATGTCTACCTCTCTTCCCGCATAAAGAGTTCTTAATCATTTGTCCAAAAAAAATTAACGCCATCAGAGAGTAGCATTGGGGATTTGAAACTCAGTTCTGGGACAATTGCAGGGCGGACAACTTCCAGGCTGACAATTGTCATGAGGACAATTGTCAGTGTAGATACCATCCGGAGTATTTTCAGTCGAATAATTTTCAGGCAGAAAATCTCTATGCAGTAAATTTTTATGTTTCCTCTTTTCTTCACAAAAATTGGATCCTTATTAAATTCAGTCAACAATAGGTAGTTAAAATTTCTATCATTAGTACTTAAGATAAGCATAACTGTTTCCCCCATCTTAAGTTTCTTTAACCTAACCTACCCTAACCCAACCTAAGCTATTCTAACCTAACCTGACTTGACTTGACCTGACCTGACTTAACCTAAACTAATCTAACCTAACCTAACCTAGCCTAACCTAACTTAGCCTAACCTAACCTAAATATATAAAAGGAGAGTAGTCCAGAAAGTGGTACTTCATATCCACTGGTCTTAAGCCAGTTATCAAATGATCAAAGTATTCAAATCAATAGCAATTGTTTGCATGGCAGTTGTCCACACTGGCAATTGTGAGCTGGTAAGATAACAGCATGTCAATTTTCAGATGGAAATTTTTATCCACGTTGAAACTCAAGTAGTGCTCATCACCCCTATATATGGAAATTTATCAACTATATAAAAAAAAAAAAGTTTCAACAAGACTGAAATTGAGCACTATGAATAGTAGGTTGGCCATGGCAATAGCAGCCCGTTGAAAGACTACGACTGAAGGTATTAGGATGCAACTAGGACAGTTCCGGGTTGAGTCTTCCTTCAGGACAGTTCTTTCCTCATGCCTACATCTACACTGAATATTCTGGAGTATTCATTACACATCTCTTGGTATTCCATTACATTTGACAAGTCACAATATTCCCAATATCTGACTCTTTTTCTCTCTTTCTTCCTCACATTTGTTATTATTTATGGAAGGTCCACAGCTAATGGCCCCCAGTACCCGGCATAGAGGGGTGCGAAGAATCTTCGGGGTTCGTGTTGACTCCACTATTTACTTGAGGGCAGACAGGCCTGGTGGTAGTAATTGTTCTGCCCTTAACCTTGCACCTCCCAATAGATCTGCTTCTTTCACTCTTCACTATTCTAACATTTGTGGGCTGAGCTCTATGTACAAAAGAGTGAGTGGCTTCATTCTTCTCACACTGATGTGAGAGGAAATGAGGCCCTTGCTTTCTCTATTACTCACGACCTGGAGCAAATTATCAAACATCCTACTTGTGTTCCTGATTGTCACAAACATCAGCAAACACTCTTGACCTTTTTTTACTTCTAACCCTTCAAACTACTCTTATGCTGTGCTTTTCCCTCTTGGTAAATCTGACCATTCAATGATCTCAATCTCTTCCATTTTTGCTCCCCCTCCCCCTCAGTGCCACCTTTGGCACTTTGAGTGTACCCAACATGAAAATTTGCGTAACTCCCTCTTTGATTTCCCATGGGATGACTACCGCTTTCGTTCCCGCAAACCTGATCAGGTAGCTCTAAAAGTTGCCGAGATCAATTCTGCGGGAATGGAGGCGTACATCACCTCTTCTACAAAACTTTCTCTCCCACTAACCCTTGTTTGACTGTGCCTGCTCCATGGCTATCCAGGTAGGAATCATGTACACCAATCTTACTAAGCCTGTCCTTCCGATTTAACTCGCTCTGCTATTATTGTAGCTAGAAATCACTGCACTAATCAGATTCAATGGCCTAAAGCTTCCTTTATAAGGAGAGTTGATGACCTTATCTTCTCTTCTATTAAAAAAATTTTCTGGTTCTTAGCCAAAACCTCTCCAAAAACTTCTGCAACTCAATCTTTCCCCCTCTCATTCATTCTAATGGTTCTCTTGCTTGCTCTTCCACTGACAAAGCCACTTTTTTTGGCTCTCATTTTTCTCCCAACTCTTCTGTAAACAATTCCAGTGCACTTGTTCCTCAATCGTTACCCCTTTCTAACCTTATGCCCTCCCATATCCTTTCTTCACGCAGAGTTTGTAAGGTTCTTCGCTCATTCAGTATCTATCCATCATCTTGGAAGCCTTCTCTAGTTCATCCTGTTCCTAAGAAGGGTGACCACTCTATTTCTTCAAACTATCGACCTATTGCCCTATCCTCCTCTATTGCTAAAGTTTTCGAAACTTTGCTCAATGTTCACTTCTTGAAATGCCTTGAATCTAACTCACTTATCTCCAATCACCAGTACGGCTTCCACAAGGCAAGATCCACTGGTGATCTCTTGTCCTATCATACTCATGTATGTTCATCTTCTCTGAGGAACTATGGGGAATCCTTTGTCATCGCCTTTGATATCTCTAAGGCTTTGACAGAGTCTGGCACAAGGCTCTGTTGGCCAAACTCCCTGCCAATGGCTTTACCCTTCTTTCTGTTCACTGATTTCTAGTTTTCTTACTCACCATTTTATATCTGTAGTAGTTGACGGTGCGACATCTACCCCTTTCTCTGTTACCAGTGGTGTTCCACAGGGCACTGTTCTTTCACCTACTCTGTTCCTTCTCTTCATCAATGATTTTCAACAATCCCCAACTTCCTCTCTTCTTCATACCTTTGCTGATAATTCTACCCTTCACTTTTCCTCTGCCTTTTCTTCACAACCTTCACCTGCTACTCTAATCAGTCTCATATCACTCTTTCTTCTATTCTCATCTCCGATTTGCAGAGAGTATCTGAGTGGGGCACTCAAAATTTAGTTAAATTCAATGCCTCCAAGACACAGTTTCTGGCTATCTCTTTATCTGTTTCTCCTCCTGATAACCCCATTGTCTTCTAAGCTAACGAATTTTACCCTCTTAATTCTGTCAACATATTAGGAGTCCAAATAGCCTCAAACTTGTCTTGGAGGAATCATATAATCCATTTTCTAAATCTTCATTCAAGAAATTGGGGGTTTTGTTTCGTTTTCGTCATTATTTTTCCTCTTTACAGTTATTAAAATTTATGAAGGTCTTATCCGTCCCTGCCTAGAATACTTCTCACACATCTGGGGTGCTTCTTCTTATACTTATCTCCTTGATCGGGTTGAATCTATGGCAGTCAGACCCATTAATGATCATTCTCTTACTCCTAATCTGGATTCTCTCTCTCTTCGCCGTAAGGTATCTTCCCTTTCTCTTTTCTATCGCTACTACTTCCATTGCTGCTCTGATGAGTTGACAAGTTGCATCCCTCTCCCACTGCCGAGTTCGAGTAACACTCGCCAAGTGGCCTCATCTCATAGGTACTGTGTGGAGATTTGTAGCTCGCGGATTGGTCGGTGCAGCGACTGCTGCTTCTCATCTACCTCCAGACTCTGGAACTCTCTTCCTCCTTCTGTCATTCCTAGTTCTTATGACATTTCATCCCTCAAAAAGTAGATCTATCATCATCTCAGAGCCTAGTCCTCCATATCTCTAGGTCCTCTGTACTTAGACTCTTCTTTCTGTCTGTTGTTTTCCTTTTATGTGACATTACCTCATCTGTGCCTTGTCCTTAACCTTTTTCTTTTCCTTCGTCTTGGTATTTTCTGGTGCCCGGGCATTTATTATGTCTCACTCATAAAAAAAAAATCAGAACTCTTCAGGAACCTTATAAAAAGTTGAGTTCAAAACATTGATATAAATCATTTCATCGATTATATCCTTAGTATTTCCCACAACATTTCTTTTCAACTCTGAATGAAATCCTTTAGATAATATCTACTTTTAAGAACCTCCTTTTTTAACTTTTAGGGAAGTCGTTTTAGTAAATATTATTTAATATGCTATGAATTAGAATGAGCTAATTTTTTGTTCATTATGAATTGAAATAGACCCAGTTTTCAGTCTTTCTTTTTCATAGTCATTCTAGATATATCAAGCATATAAATTAATTTATACTTTTTTTCTCATTTATTGACCATATTATATTTTAGTCAAATTGTTTTTAGATAGAGTTGCTGCCCGCATAAGACTTGGTTATAGAAATATATGGGAGGTGAATTGCGAGAAAAATGGTAGAGAACACTCAG
>JAXCGZ010015303.1:32500-60000 GCA_037179515.1 Halocaridina rubra | reverse complement strand
CCACAGAAGGTTAAAAGGAATCCAACCTTATAGCTTATATCTGCTATACTTAGGAATGAACGCATTCTAACTGAATGCCACTATGTTCATATTACAGATTCCCCAATCTCACTCGTGGCTTCATTTTAGCATTTAATTCAATTCCCAATCTCATTCGGGCCATGAAATAACCAATTAAGCACATTACATATGTGAAAACATGACTCATTTTTTTTTACCCCGACCGGGACTCGAACCTTGGACTTATGATTAGTAAGTCAAGGCGCTACCACTACACCACAGAAGGTAAAAAGGAATCCAACCTTATAGCTTATATCTGCTATACTTAGGAATGAATGCATTCTAACTGAATGCCACTATGTTCATATTACAGATTCCCCAACCTCACTCGTGGCTTCATTTTAGCATTTAATTCAATTCCCAATCTCATTCGGGCCATGAAATAACCAATACAGCTCATATTCATTTTAAAGATTGAAGGTTCACTCTCTCTCTCTCTCTCTCTCTCTCTCTCTCTCTCTCTCTCTCTCTCTCTCTCTCTCTCTCTCTCTCTCTCCTCTCTCTCTCTCTCTCTCTCTCTCTATATATATATATATATATATATATATATATATATATATATATATATATATATATATATATATCTACTAGGCTGTGTCCCCCAATTGGGGGGTAGCCGACATCAGAAAAGAAACAATAAGGGGATTACTTTGCTCTATGGGCAATGACAAGGGAGCTAGCGACTGTTCAGATGGCACTGCTGGAGTGCCACAGCCCATCCTCCCGGCTCCTTCACAACCTGTGTCGCTTCATAAATGCCAACTCCCCTACTGCCGCTACCACAGGGCTACCTCTGTAAGATGCAGCCCCGTGGTAACAGCAGATGCCCATCAGAGCTGCATCACAATCGCTCGCCACTCATTCCTATTCCTAGCATGCTCATTTGCTTCCCTCACATCCATCCTCCTATAATTCAGGGCTCTTCTTATTCCATCCATCCACCCAAACCTAGGCCTCCCTCTAGCATTTAACCCATCAACTCTCAAAGTCATCACCTTTTTCAGTAGACTTTCAGCATCCATCCTTTCCACATGACCAAACAATCTCAGAACATTTATATTTACTCTGGCTGCAATTTCTCCCCTCTCACCCGTTCTTGCTCTCACCACTTCATTCTAAACCCTATCCAACCGAGATACACCAATCATACTCCTCATTCATTTCATATAAAACACATTTAGCTTCCGTCTCTCACTTACCTTCATACCCCATAACTCTGATCCATACATCACAGTTGGCACAGCCACTTTCTCATGCAAAACTTTCATAACATTCATTTCCAAACCTCTATTCTTCAGCACACCTTTCAACGCACCCAACACTTTACATCATTCATTCACTCAGTGACACACATCTTCTTCTATTCTACCATTGCCACTGTAACCGAGCCTAAATACTTAAACTGATCAACTTCCTCGAGTGTCTCTCCATTCAACATAACATTCAATCCAGCACCATCCTCATTTCTTGTACACCTCATAACCTTACTTTTTCCCACATTCACTCGCAACTTCATTCTCTCACATACCATTAAAAATTCTGACACTAACTGACACAGTTTTCCCTCTGAATTTGCCACCACCACAGTATCATCTGCAAACAGCAACTGATTCAGCTCCCACTTGTTATCATCCTAATCTGCCATTCTCAAACATTGTCAACGTACTCGCTCATTCACCTCTCTTACAACTCCATCAATATACAAATTGAACAACCATGGTGACATCACACATCCTTGTCTCAGTCCCACACTCACTGGAAACCACTCACTCACTTCATTTTCTACACTAACACAAGCTCTACTGCCCTCATTCAAACTCTTCACTGCATGCAACAGTTTACCATCAGTTCCATATAACCTCAAAGCATTCCACATTGTAAAATCCATATCCAAAAAATGTAAAATACACATCCTTATCCTTTGCTAAATGTTTCTAACATAACTGCCTAACTATAAAAATCTGATCTGTACAATCTCGACCTCTCCTAAAACCACTCTGCACTTCCGCGACCTCATTTTCAGTCTTACATATATATATATATATATATATATATATATATATATATATATATATATATATATATATATATATATATATATATATATATATATATATATATATATATTTATATATAGATATATATATATATATATATATATATATATATATATATATATATATATATATATATATATATATATATATATATATATATATATATATATATATATATATATGCGTGTGTGTGTGTGTGTTTGTGTGTGTGTGAGTGTATATATATATATATATATATATATATATATATATATATATATATATATATATATATATATATATATATATATATATGCGTGTGTGTGTGTGTGTTTGTGTGTGTGTGAGTGTATATATATATATATATATATATATATATATATATATATATATATATATATATATATATATATAGATGAGAGAGAGAGAGAGAGAGAGAGAGAGAGAGAGAGAGAGAGAGAGAGAGAGAGAGAGAGAGAGAGAGAGAGAGAGAGAGAGAGAGAGAGAGAGAGAGAGAGAGCTTTAAAAACAAATATGAGTTTTATTCAAGCCGTAGCTTGTGTAATGGCTATGCTAAAGATGTTCCGGTTTTACGTCACGGACTCCCTTCTCTACCAAGGGCTAGGACGGTTGCTTTCTTGCGAAGGACTTGTTTTGGCTGATGTAATCGTTACCCTGAGTGCATGCCCTTGCTATCCTCAGACCGTGACGGGGCACGAACCCTCGATGAAAAATAAGAAGGAAGAAGTAGTAAAAATTATATCCTCGAGTTCTTCCTGGAGCTTTAATTACTGTTGCAGAAAAAATACGTTATCAGACTTGTTAATCAATTTACGTTTATGACGATGTATCATATATTCATGCATCGTATTTTTTTTTTTTTTTAGGCCGTGAGTAGTCCAAGTGCTTAAATATTCACTCAAAACATAAGAGTCCTTATATCCATCTAATATAGAATTTATTGCATGCCAAAGAACGAATATGACCCAAATACTCATGCGCCCAAGTGTAGCCTGATCGATGCTATTGATATGTTAGTTTCATTATACCCTTGTATATCAAGAACGTGTTTGTGTGTTTTTTATATGCATATGAAAGCATATTTACGTCCAAGTAAAACCTAAGTATTTAAAATTTTTCACTTTTTCCTATTTGATAACTCTCTATTGTTTTAGTAATAATTCTTGAAGGGTCCCGGAAATCTCATTTCACTCATGGACGTCGCCCAAAGGGAATGCTATACAGAATTGTACCCACGTGGGCGTGACCATTTCTCTTCCTATTGTTTTAGGCTCTCCGTTTTATATTAGTATATGTTCTTGCATGTGTAACATCTCTAATGTATACGATTGTTTTAATGGTAATTTAATGGATGTAAAATCTACTTGATTCATTATCATTTGTTCCATTTACAATGGCTCATCGCCCTATGAAAGCGTTAGCAGTGGAATATGAAAATATGGTGATATACGGAGGTAAAAAAAAAATAAATAAATAAAACAAAAAACAATAATAATAATAATAATAATAATGTATATATATATATATATATATATATATATATATATATATATATATATATATATATATTATATTATTAGAGGGACGATTCACAGTTGTTTTTTATCGATTTATGTGTCACTACTATTTCCCATAAGTTCCCAAATGGGGGTGGTCGCATACAGAAAGGAGCTGGGGATTGATGGTTGGATGTCCATCCTAGCTCCCCGAGGTGGGTTCGATATAGGATCTACCACTTTCCGAGTCTACCGCTCTAACCACTGTGCTACCGCAATCTTGATAATGAATATTTCACAGTAGTTACTAAATTTGACTATATTATTGTCTTTGTTTTATATTAAGGAAAAACAGAGTGCATAAGAATATATATATATATATATATATATATATATATATATATATATATATATATATATATATATATATATATATATATATATATATATATATATATATATATATATATATATATATATATATATATATATTATATATAAATATATATATATATATATATATATATATATATATATATATATATATATATATATATATATATATATATATATATATATATATATATATAACCAATTAAGCACATTACATATGTGAAAACATGAATCATTTTTTTTTACCCCGACCGGTACTCGAACCTAGGACTTATGATTACTAAGTCAAGGCGCTACCATTACACCACAGAAGGTTAAAAGGAATCCAACCTTATAGCTTATATCTGCTATACTTATGAATGAACGCATTCTAACTGAATGCCACTATGTTCATATTACAGATTCCCGAACCTCACTCGTGGCTTCATTTTAGCATTTAATTCAATTCCCAATCTCATTCGGGCCATGAAATAACCAATTAAGCACATTACATATGTGAAAACATAAATCATTTTTTACCCCGACCGGGACTCGAACCTAGGACTTATGATTACTAAGTCAAGGCGCTACCACTACACCACAAAAGGTTAAAAGGAATCCAACCTTATAGCTTATATCTGCTATACTTAGGAATGAACGCATTCTAACTGAATGCCACTACGTTCATATTACAGATTCCCCAACCTCACTCGTGGCTTCAATTTAGCATTTAATTCAATTCCCAATCTCATTCGGGCCATGAAATAATAAATTAAGCACATTACATATGTGAAAACATGAATCATTTTTTACCCCGATCGGGACTCGAACCTAGGACTTATGATTACTAAGCCAAGGCGCTACCACTACACCACAGAAAGTTAAAAGGAATCCAACCTTATAGCTTATATCTGCTATACTTAGGAATGAACGCATTCTAACTGAATGCCACTATGTATGAACATAGTGGCATTCAGTTAGAATGCGTTCATTCCTAAGTACAGCAGATATAAGCTATAAGGTTGGATTCCTTTTAACCTTCTGTGGTGTAGTGGTAGCGTCTTGTCTTAGTAATCATAAGTCCTAGGTTCGAGTCCCGGTCGGGGTAAAAAATGATTCATGTTTTCACATATGTAATGTGCTTAATTGGTTATTTCATGGCCCGAATGAGATTGGGAATTGAATTAAATGCTAAAATGAAGCCACGAGTGAGGTTGGGGAATCTGTAATATGAACATAGTGGCATTCAGTTAGAATGCATTCATTCCTAAGTATAGCAGATATAAGCTATAAGGTTGGATTCCTTTAACCTTCTGTGGTGTAGTGGTAGCGCCTTGACTTAGTAATCATAAGTCCTTGGTTCGAGTCCAGGTCGGGGTAAAAAAAATGATTCATGTTTTCACATATGTAATGTGCTTAATTGGTTATTTCATGGCCCGAATGAGATTGGGAATTGAATTAAATGCTAAAATGAAGCCACGAGTGAGGTTGGGGAATCTGTAATATGAACATAGTGGCATTCAGTTAGAATGCGTTCATTCCTAAGTATAGCAGATATAAGCTATAAGGATGGATTCCTTTTAACCTTCTGTGTGTAGTGGTAGCGCCTTGACTTAGTAATCATAAGTCCTAGGTTCGAGTCCCGGTCGGGGTAAAAAATTATTCATATATATATATATATATATATATATATATATATATATATATATATATATATATATATATATATATATATATATATATATATATAATGTCTGGTTATGCATTTATTTGCTAAAAAAAAAAAGAACTAAAATATATAACTTTAATAAAGGCATTGTAAAGGTAGAGTATAAGGTATTTTTTTTTTTTACATTGCTAATCAGAGGAGAACTTAGAGGGCTAACTGATTAATGGGTTTATGACCAAGTGGGCACCACCCTAAAACCTTCTCACCCACTTGTTAGCCATACACTTACTACTCTGGGACATAAGGCTTTGCTTAGTATTTTTATTGTTGTAGTTTATTATTCGAATAACTCCCAGTGATATGTAATTGTTAATATTATAATATATATTTGGCCAGATATAAATCAAATATTAATAAAATTTTCAATTAAGTTTGGAATGTCACAGCAAGTAATTAGAAATGAAATATAGTGTAACAATTGATTAATGGCAGGAGAGCACACTGCAATTTTAATAAACCGTAATATATAGTATACAATGCATAGTTTGATCGTGTTTACATTAGTGGTTGCTAGGTGCCGTAATTATAGATTAGCTTACATGTAGTAATATTTTTATCAGCCCTTGCTGAGTGCTGCCATTCGAGTCAAATCTCCACTTTACAACGAACATTTCCAAGAGATACCACATAAACACTGTAGACAATTTGATACACAGAGTATAGCAATGTTCAGATTAGAAGTGCCATTGGGGCTTCAAAATAATGCAAATCAAGGAGAGAGAGAGAGAGAGAGAGAGAGAGAGAGAGAGAGAGAGAGAGAGAGAGAGAGAGAGAGAGAGAGAGAGAGAGAGAGAGAGTTGTTCTCTAGGAAATTGGTTTTATACTACTACTACTACTACTACTACTACTACTACTACTACTACTACTACTACTACTACTACTTTCTAATAATAATAATAATAATAATAATAATAATAATAATAATAATAATAATAATAATAATAATAATAATGTTCCGGTTTTACGTCTCGAATTCCCTTTTCTACCAAGGGCTAAGACGGTTGCCTTCTTGCGAAGGACTTGTTTTAGCATATGTAGTCGTTACCCTTGCTAACTTCAGACCGTGAGGGGGCGCGAATCCTCGACCTGACGCCTCAAAGTCGCTGACGCTACCGCTTGAGCCATGGTGACTTCTACTACTACTACTACTACTACTACTACTACTACTACTACTAATAATAATAATAATAATAATAATAATAATAATAATAATAATAATAATAATAATAATAATAATAATAATAATGAGAATAATAATAACAATAATAATAATAATAATAATAATAATAATAATAATAATAATAATAATAATAATAATAATAATAATAATAATAATAATAATAATTCAAGAATTGAGAGTTGTACAGGGCCGTAATAGTCATTTGTGTTATGAAACCGTTACCAAGGCATATAAAATAGCAACTATTTTAAATAATAATACAGCGAGCAAAGGCATGCACTCGGGGCAAGGATCACATCCACCACAATAATTCCTTCGCAAGAAGGCAACCGTCCCAGCCCCAGGCAGAAAAGGGAGCCCGTGACGTAAAACCGGAACGTACAATATATAAGTACTCAAAGATTAGGGAAAGCTAACCGTTTTATTATCTAAAAAAAATACTGATATTTCTTGCAGGGCTACTGTAGCTCAGTGGAAGATAAAGCGAGTTTGAAAACGACTAATGCGGGTTCGATCAAATCGAGGGGCGTTAGGAAAGGCATCAAGCATTAATCACCCAGCTCCAACATGTCTGTGTCCACCCACCCTCCATTCGAATGGGAACTCTTTGTGGGATTTTCTCACTAACGTACACCACTGGAGAACTAGCAGAAACACCAAGGACGCATCCTTTTATGTGTCGCAGTTAGTCTCCATGCGAAATGGGGTGGACACAGACATATCAAAGATGAAGGATTAAGGTTAGACGCCCTTTCTACGCCCCGCGGAATAATACTGAAATGAATAGACCGAGATATTTAGCTAAAAAAGATACTCATAAAGGCAAGATCGAATTAGAAATATAAAAGCAGATATCTGAAATATAAACGCCTGCTACAAATTCCTGTTCAGAGAACTTCGCTGACAGCTTCAAGTCCAAGTGGTAACAACTTCCAGGTCAGGCTGAAGTTTATCCCGAATTTGGGTCCTATTACTGCCACAACTCCAACTTCGCAGCTATTAGAAGTAGTTTGAAATCTAATAAGATTTATATTTAACAAGGCAACTACCCAACATCTCTACCAACAGCAGGAGAAAGGGTTGAGTTGCCCTGAGGATGTATATTTGAAATATACGAAAGCGCTTCATGATCTTCTGTTATATTGTTTACAGTCCCGAGGCCCTTTGCAAATAGTATCATAACGAGTTTCATACCGATTAGGCGGCATGAAGTGTCACCACGTGTTTCATACCGATAAGGCGGCATGGCATGAAGTGTCACCACGTGTTTCATACCGATTAGGCGGCATGAAGTGTCACCACGTGTTTCATAGCGATTAGGCGGCATGAAGTGTTCTAATAAAAGTGAGTTCAAAATCAATGGTGAGAATTTTATTTCGATTTCTATTTCTGTATTATGGAATCTAATGTTCGTTACCTGTTTGTTTGGTTGTTGGCCGTTTTATGTTTCACTTTTAATCCTCATTCGAATGGGAGTGGACATAAATAAGTGGAGATGAATTATTGCTGGACTCGGATACGGGTATGTCATTACCAAATCAAGTGCTCTCTCTAACCACTGCCCTACAGTTGTTGAGAGAGTTTTAATAATAATAATTATAATAATAATAATAATAATAATAATAATAATAATAATAATAATAATAATAATAATAATAATAATAATAATAACAATAATAATAATAACAATAATAATAATAATAATAAGAATAAATTTTCATATACGTTGATTAATAATAAGGAGGCTTAAGTGATGCAATAGTATAACATAAATAGAAGCTATTATTCGGACAGTATAATGTAAGACTTTCGTTCAAAACCTACAAATTGTAAGCAAAATGGTTTACATGAATGGCGCCAAAACGGCTGCTGCCATCCGCTAAAGGTTCATATGCTGAAAAGTTGTACGAGAGACCCATGGGGATAGAGGTATGAACCTTCTAGGTTCAGACAGTTATTAAAATTAAAACTAGACACTATTAGCAGCAATTTTAGATACATATATGTATGAATTGTATAGACTGTCGACTGCACTGAATAGCTGAATAGAATTACGTCAACGTTGTCAAAAATTATAGTACGTACATTATTTCAAGTATCAAAAGCATATAAAATTACATGTATGTTGAGAGGAAGAAAGGCAAAAATTGAACATGCTACCAAGAGAAAAATGTTCTCAGCATTATACCTTCAAAGGGGATTGGAAATATTTGTGAATTATCATACTGTCATTGTGAATCATAACTTTTTCTCTGGAAAGGGTTTTGGTGATAGAAGTAGAAGACAATAACTTTGTTCCCTCGAAAACTAGAGTTGAGGAAAACCCGAGCTAATTTGAAGAACCACCCATTTTTGCCAACGCCCATTTCCCTCCACTCATCCATGTTCTTGAGCTTCAGACATATAGACAACGTATATATATATATATATATATATATATATATATATATATATATATATATATATATATATATATATATATATATATATATATATATATATATATATATATATTTATATATGTATATATATATATATATATATATATATATATATATATATATATATATATATATATATATATATATATATATATATATATATATATATATATATATATATATATATATATATATATATATATATATATATATATATATATATATATATATATATATATATATATAATATATATATATATATATATATATATATATATATATATATATATATATATATATATATGTATATATATATATATATATATATATATATATATATATATATATATATATATATATATATATATATATATATATATATATTACGAGTATGTTGAGAGGAAAATAGACAAAATTCAACATGCTACCAAGAGAAAAATGTTCTCAGTATTATACCTTCAAAGGGGATTGGATATATTTGTGAATTATCATACTGTCATTGTGAATCATAACTTTTTCTCTGGAAAGGGTTTTGGTGATAGAAGTAGAAGACAATAAATTTGTTCCTTCGAAAACTAGAGTTAAGGTAAACCCCAACTAAATTGAAGAAGAACCACCCATTTATGCCTACGCCCACTTCCCTCAACCCATCCATGTTCTTGAGCTTCAGACATATTAAAGACAACGTATATATATATATATATATTATATATATATATATATATATATATATATATATATATATATATATATATATATATATATATATATATATATATATATACATACACGAACAAACAAACAAACACACATTTGTTTCCATTTTTGTACTCTGGCTCTTCTTATACAGTTTAAGAGTAACTTATAAGTAGACAAGTATTTGAACTAATAAGTAAGAGGGTAATATGTGTGCCGGATGTGCCGGATTTACGTCACGGACTCCCTTTTCAACTAAGGGCTAGGACGGTTGCCTTCTTGCGAAGGACTTGTTTTGGCAGATGTAATCGTTACCCTGAGTACATGCCCTTGCTAACCTCAGACCGTGACGGGGCGCGAACCCTCGACCTGACACCTCAGAGTCGCGAACGCTACCGCTTGAGCCACGGTGACTACAAGTAAGAGGGTAATACATACAGGTAAATTAAATATGCTTTCCTAGAAAATGATAATACTGTAATAAAAATTTTAACAGTGATATTAATAATAAAGTAGTAATAATAACACTCGATACAGGATCGTTATTATCAGCTGCATCACCATATTTGTTTTCCTTATAATGAGAGTAATTAGTTCTTAACTTAGAGAGCAGAGAATGTGATAGCAGTTTAAATGTAGAGAGGTCAGTGTTAGGGAAATTGAATTAAATCATTAAGTTTAATTAATGTGTAGGCAGCAACTATTTGTCCAAAAGAAAACTATGTAATTTGCCTTTGAAAGCTGCTAAGGAGGATGAATTTTTAAGATGCTCTGAAATATTTCCAGAGTGTTGGTCCTTTAATAGTGATCATCTTTGAACCTGCTTCTGTGTTTGTTCTCTGAATAAAGAACTCACTACTCTGTCTTGAGTTGGTTTGGTTCCCCTTATATCCCTGACTATTTTTAAATCAGATAGCCAGCTTGGATAATAATGGTTCAAAATTTTGCATACAACAACATAAATAGCAGAGGCGACCTTGTTTTCTGCCCGCAGCCACCCAAGTTTTTTGAGAGCTGGTGTGATGTGATCATATTTTCTTATTCCTCCCAGGGCAACTCGAGATGCAAAATTAATAAGCTTCTGTATTCAGTTTATCTGAGTCTTAGTGTAGCTCCCCAAACAGTTGTGCAGTAATTAATGTGACTTAGGGCTGGAGATTCAACAACAGTTATTCGAGTGGTAGTCTCAAAATTGTGTTTTATATGTGATAATTACATTATTGTTCCAATAACCTTTTTGCATACTTTATCGATATGGGAATCAAACAACATGTAGTTATCAAAGTGAATTCCTAGATTTTTGACTGTTTTGCTAGGTGATATGATATTGCCGCAAAAATTATTTGTTGTGTTTTCTGGAATTTGTGCTATATGAAACCTTGAGCCAATAAACATTATTGTGTTTTACTTTCGTTAATTAACAGCCCAATTTCTTGAAAATAGGTTTTAATTTTTGACACAGTGTTTTCTGCTCTTAAGGTTAGCTCTGGAAGATTATTAATATCACCACTAAGGAGTAGTTGAGTGTCATCTGCAAGTTGTACAACTAGACAGTCAGAAATGAAAGAAGATAGATCATTTACGTAAATGGAGAAGAAGATAGGACCAAGTACTGATCCCTGTGCAACACCAAATGATAATTTTTTTGGCATAGTGATAATGCTGTTAAGACGTATAGACTGTTTGTGATTAGATAGATACTCTCTATACCAGGTCGGGTCTATATTTAGGCTATTACATTTACTTATAAAAATTTTATGGTTTACACTATCGAAGGCTTTTGTCAAATCTAATAATACAAGCAGAGGGATTTTTTCATATCTATATTATTATAGATACCATTTGTAACTTTGAGCAGTGCAGTTTCCGTCGAGACTTTCGGCCTGAAGCCATTTTGGTTAATAGATAATAGCATATTTGACCCTAAATATGACATTAGTTGGCATGCAACAATTTTTTCTAATATTTTAGAGAAAATGGGTAGCAGGGAAATGTGACGATAGTTTGTCACATCTTCTTTGTCCCCCATTTTATGCAGAGGTATTACATGTGATTTTTTCCAAGAGTCAGGAAACCTTTTAGTAACAATGGAAGTGTTCATAAAAGCTAGACTATAAGATACAATGGGTAGAGCTTCTTTGATGAATTGAAATGGTATACCATATTGACCATACGAGCCAGAGTTTCTTAAGCTCTTTATGGTAAGAATTAGGGTAGCACAATTGACAGGATTTATCTTTAAGTACTCTCCTGTGTTTACATTGGAAGAATTGACATTTAAGTAATTACTCATGCTCATTAAGTTGATGTTTTCTTGTAATTTCTCATATATATTTTTCCCAACGTTAGCAAAATAGTTATTAAAAGCTTTCCGATTTGTTTTTCAACTCCGTAATACTTTCATAACTTCCTGAGGTAGTCTTTCCATTTGGTATCATGCTTCTTATCACTTTCCATGTTGCCGATGTATCATGTCTAGAGTCATTATATTGTTTTTTTGCAAAATTTTGTTTAATTATATCGATGAGAGATCTGACGTTTTTTTTTTTTGTACTTTATAACGTTCACAGAGAGTCTTATCATATCTATTCAATTTTAGCTCTTTTTGTATTTGATTTCTGATTTGCATTGCGTCTTTGATGTCATTAGTTAGCCAGGGGGCTGTGGAGCGGTTATTTTTCATTTTACAATGGGTGCACAACTATCTAAGCATTCACGGAAGACTTTTGTTAGAATCTCAACCTGCAACTCGACGTTATCTGCTTCACAAAAGATATCAGGGGAGTAATTTTATAAACACCGGAATGTATTGAAGAGGGGCTTCCTTTGGGCTTGTTTATGCTTAGCATAGCAATGTTGAGCTCGTGATCTGCAATTGGGCTGGGAACTACATCCCAATAGGGTATACTTTCCACTTTAATTCTTATTATCAGATCTATTAGTCCTAGAATTAAGGGTAATATGGGTCGGCTTTGTCACTATTTGTGTTAATTTCACAGTGTTGATCACCCTTTTCATTTTGTTATCTGCTTGAGCAAGTCATCATTAAAGTCACCAAGTATGTATACGGATTTATGGCGTACACAGATATTTGAATGTTTCTAGCAGATGACTGAATGAACTGGAAGGTGCTTCTGGGTGACGGTAATAAAAACACACTCTGCAATGAAAGATGGAAGTTTCTGATACTGCACAGTGATCCATACATCTTCGAGCTCTTCAGTTTTTTCTAGACCTGAGGTTATTTTTGATGCACCAAGATAATTTCTAGCATAAATTAAACCCCACCCCTCCTGCCATGGTCATTGCAAAATATTTTAAACTCTGGGATATTCACATATTTATTTTCAGTTGTAGAAGAAAGCTAAGTTTCACTCTACACAGAGGATATCTATGTTGTAGTTATTTGTTAGCATTATTATTTCCTCAAAATGAGCAAGAAGTGACTGAGTGTTCACATGTACTAATATTACATTCTTTACAATGTTTCATCTGCGTGGTATCCGTAGTCATAGTTGTAGTTTGTTCTTGGATTTGCCCATGATTTGCTTCGACTGTGATTCTGCTGGGAAGTCATTATCATAGTGTGTTCTGGGAGCCCATGGATCATGTGTCTGTACCTGCTAATGGATGGGTAATGCTGATTTGAGTATGTGCCATGGTATGATAGGGCCTTCCCAAAGTTTGTATGCCTAGGTGACTGTCTAGGATTGTAAGAGCCATCTCTGCACGAGAAGTCTCTTGTGCATGGACGGCGATAAGAAAAGTTTGTATTGTGTCTCTTTCTGTAGTCTCGAGGATAGGGGATCTTTTCATAAGCTCTTTGCTGTTTATTCTGGTATGACTGAAGTTTGCGATATTTTACAGATAACCCAGGTTGTGTCCACTGTTTGCCATTGCGAAATGGCTGGACAATTGTGCCTGTAGGCCATTGATTCAGTTTATGAGCCATGTATTCAAATCCTCTTGATATCGTTATTGCAAATGAGACCCAATTTGGTTTGCGAGGAAGCTCCTTAATCAAGACTTCTTCAGAGGGAATGCTTTGATTTGTTAGTATATTATGTATCTCTCTCTCAAAGGGGTTACCAGGAATGCAAATATATATTTGAGCTGTAACCCTTGCACTTGCATTATTGGGTAACTGAGGCTGTGGGGGAGAGGACTTCAATGGAATGTTTAGATTGAAGACTGCTTCTATTTTGTTTTGTCTGTTTTCTTCACTGTTTTGCAACCTATTGTTGAGTTTGTTATTTGTGCTGGATGGTGTAATTTGGTTGTCCTGGTTAGTGATAGTTGTTGTGTTGTTAGGAGTAGTGGAGAAGGTCTCTGTATCTTATTCACTGTTTTGCAACCCTCTACCGGGTTGGTTATTTGTGCTGGAAAGAATTTTGTTCTGGTTAGTGCCTGTCGTTGTGTTGTTAGGAGTAGTGGGGAAGGACGCTGTTGTTTCTTTATTATTTTGTAACCTGTTACCAAATTGATTATTTGTGCTAGATGGTGTATTCAGGTTGTCTTGTTGACTATCACTTTCATCTGGATCTACCTCTGCCATGTCGCATTCGTCTTTCAAAGCACTGAAGAAATTGTGAGTAGAGACAGAAAACCTAGTTTGCAAAACTTGAGGGTTGTTGATAGAAGGACATCATCGTTGTTAGGTGACAGCACTGAACTGCGAGGCGGAGATATTTCTATTAGTAGTTTCAACCTATAATAAAACACAATGCAAAACGAAGATGCACTATATACTATGACTGGACTCCAGTCCTCTTCAGATACAAATGATGCAATAGTTACAGAGCTGTATAGTAAACAAACAAACAAACATTGATTTCCATTTTTGTACAATGGTTATTCTTATACAAACTAGAAGTAACTTATAAGTAGATATATAATTGAACTAATAAGTAACAAGGTAATACATACTGTTAAACATTCAGACACAGGATCCATGGGTTCCCAGAACACACTATGATAATGACTTCCCAGCAGAATCACAGGCGAAGCAAATCATGGACAAACCCAAGAACAAACTACAACTATGACTACGGATACCACGCTGATGAAACATTGTAAAGAATGTAACATTAGTACATGTGAACACTCAGTCTCTTCTTGCTCATTTTGAGGAAAAAATTATGGCGGGGAGGGGGAGCTGCTAACTACAAATCCCAGGAGGATTCACGATTAGCTTAGCTTCAAATCTAGATCAGGTCGACGGTCATTTGGCATAATCTTGTTAATGAGGACTTTTAAGATCCCTTCAACGCCCTCTCTCCTAGTCGGTGTCCTTTTTTATTTTTTTTAGTTATTAACACTTATCATATCTTTCCTTTAAAAAATAATTCTCTTAGCATTTACCGTTTCCTTGTTTAGCGAATTATAATCATCAAGTATATCACTGCTAAAAGGTGTTTCCTAACATCCTGCATAGAAGCTTTCTTAACAAAGGTACAAAATAGAGCCTCCGTATAAAAACATCACTTTCTCTCTACTCGTCCAGACCACACAGAAATTATAAATCGTTTTCATATTCCTCTCTTTTTTTCTAGCTTCGATTCGTGGCCATCTTCCATCCTTAAAACTTTCCTTTTAGCTGAGGTTACGCATATATATATATATATATATATATATATATATATATATATATATATATATATATATATATATATATATATATATATAGATATATAAATATATATATATATATATATATATATATATATATATATATATATATATATATATATATATATATATATATATATATATATATATATATATATATATATATATATATATATATATATATATATATATATATATATATATATATATATATATATAAAATATATATATATATATATATATATATATATATATATATATATATATATATATATATATATATATATATATATATATATATATATATGTATGTATGTATAAATCTAAGTGAATATGTAATGAATAAAAATAAATAAATAAGATAAAGTATTTTTGAAGGTATCCTAACATAAAGTAAGCGCAAGTATAACCCCTAATTATGAAACCTGATACTTCAGGGCTGAGGAAAGTTAGTGATTTAATTTTTGAGGGAAAAATTTTATTTTCTTAAGATAATGCACTCATCAAAATATATGTACTGAAAGATAAAATCATCAGAATATTAATATTACAGTATATAATCAAATATCAGATTATGAATAGAAACATTTTGAATGCGCATAATAATTTTTATTTAAGATGAGTGAGAATATGTAGCCTCATTGTGGCCTGTTTAGTAGTAAGACCAAGCGCGCAGTAAACTCAGAGGAGCTGTGGCATCGCTGGAGGTTGCAACGCGAAGAATACGACTACCTTTTATCTAATTCCCACAATTCTGCCAAAGAGGAGAGATATACGAGACATCTTGGGCAGTCGAACTACGGACCTTCTGTTTGGTGGGAGCTATTTGATATCTCTAATGAACTGCAATGCTCTACTCACCATTGCTATGCGAAATACAGATTTAAATAATGAATGCCAGAAATTCACACACACACACACACACACACACACACACACACACACATATATATATATATATATATATATATATATATATATATATATATATATATATATATATATATATATATATATATATATATATATATATATATATATGTGTTTATATATATATATATATATATATATATATATATATATATATATATATATATATATATATATATATATATATATATATATATATATATATATATATATATATATATATATATATATATATATATATATATATATATATATATATATATATATATATATATATATATATATATATATATATATATATATATATATATATATATATATATATATATATATATATATATATATATATATATATATATATATATATATATATATATATATATATATATATATATATATATATATATATATATATATATATATATATA
The DNA here is from genome assembly GCA_037179515.1 of Halocaridina rubra. NCBI lineage: Eukaryota > Metazoa > Arthropoda > Malacostraca > Decapoda > Atyidae > Halocaridina > Halocaridina rubra. The sequence continues at coordinate 42,983 of JAXCGZ010015303.1, read as the reverse complement.
TATATATATATATATATATATATATATATATATATATATATATATATATATATATATATATATATATATATATATATATATATATATATATATATATATATATATATATATATATATATATATATATATATATATATATATATATATATATATATATATATATATATATATATATATATATATATATATATATATATATATATATATATATATATATATATATATATATATATATATATATATATATATATATATATATATATATATATATATATATATATATATATATATATATATATATATATATATATATATATATATATATATATATATATATATATATATATATATATATATATATATATATATATATATATATATATATATATATATATATATATATATATATATATATATATATATATATATATATATATATATATATATATATATATATATATATATATATATATATATATATATATATATATATATATATATATATGTATATACATATATATATGTATATACATATATATATATATATATATATATATATATATATATATATATATATATATATATATATATATATATATATATATATATATATATATATATATATATATATATATATATATATATATATATATATATATATATATATATATATATATATATATATATATATATATATATATATATATATATATATATATATATATATATATATATATATATATATATATATATATATATATATATATATATATATATATATATATATATATATATATATATATATATATATATATATATATATATATATATATATATATATATATATATATATATATATATATATATATATATATATATATATATATATATATATATATATATATATATATATATATATATATATATATATATATATATATATATATATATATATATATATATATATATATATATATATATATATATATATATATATATATATATATATATATATATATATATATATATATATATATATATATATATATATATATATATATATATATATATATATATATATATATATATATATATATATATATATATATATATATATATATATATATATATATATATATATATATATATATATATATATATATATATATATATATATATATATATATATATATATATATATATATATATATATATATATATATATATATATATATATATATATATATATATATATATATATATATATATATATATATATATATATATATATATATATATATATATATATATATATATATATATATATATATATATATATATATATATATATATATATATATATATATATATATATATATATATATATATATATATATATATATATATATATATATATATATATATATATATATATATATATATATATATATATATATATATATATATATATATATATATATATATATATATATATATATATATATATATATATATATATATATATATATATATATATATATATATATATATATATATATATATATATATATATATATATATATATATATATATATATATATATATATATATATATATATATATATATATATATATATATATATATATATATATATATATATATATATATATATATATATATATATATATATATATATATATATATATATATATATATATATATATATATATATATATATATATATATATATATATATATATATATATATATATATATATATATATATATATATATATATATATATATATATATATATATATATATATATATATATATATATATATATATATATATATATATATATATATATATATATATATATATATATATATATATATATATATATATATATATATATATATATATATATATATATATATATATATATATATATATATATATATATATATATATATATATATATATATATATATATATATATATATATATATATATATATATATATATATATATATATATATATATATATATATATATATTATATATATATATATATATATATATATATATATATATATATATATATATATATATATATATATATATATATATATATATATATATATATATATATATATATATATATATATATATATATATATATATATATATATATATATATATATATATATATATATATATATATATATATATATATATATATATATATATATATATATATATATATATATATATATATATATATATATATATATATATATATATATATATATATATATATATATATATATATATATATATATATATATATATATATATATATATATATATATATATATATATATATATATATATATATATATATATATATATATATATATATATATATATATATATATATATATATATATATATATATATATATATATATATATATATATATATATATATATATATATATATATATATATATATATATATATATATATATATATATATATATATATATATATATATATATATATATATATATATATATATATATATATATATATATATATATATATATATATATATATATATATATATATATATATATATATATATATATATATATATATATATATATATATATATATATATATATATATATATATATATATATATATATATATATATATATATATATATATATATATATATATATATATATATATATATATATATATATATATATATATATATATATATATATATATATATATATATATATATATATATATATATATATATATATATATATATATATATATATATATATATATATATATATATATATATATATATATATATATATATATATATATATATATATATATATATATATATATATATATATATATATATATATATATATATATATATATATATATATATATATATATATATATATATATATATATATATATATATATATATATATATATATATATATATATATATATATATATATATATATATATATATATATATATATATATATATATATATATATATATATATATATATATATATATATATATATATATATATATATATATATATATATATATATATATATATATATATATATATATATATATATATATATATATATATATATATATATATATATATATATATATATATATATATATATATATATATATATATATATATATATATATATATATATATATATATATATATATATATATATATATATATATATATATATATATATATATATATATATATATATATATATATATATATATATATATATATATATATATATATATATATATATATATATATATATATATATATATATATATATATATATATATATATATATATGAATAATTTTTTACCCCGACCGGGACTCGAACCTAGGACTTATGATTACTAAGTCAAGGCGCTACCACTACACCACAGAAGGTTAAAAGGAACCCAACCTTATAGCTTATATCTGCTATACTTGGGAATGAACGCATTCTAACTGAATGCCACAATGTTCATTTTACAGATTCCCCAACCTCACTCGTGGCTTCATTTTAGCATTTAATTCAATTCCCAATCTCATTCGGGCATGAAATATCAAATAAGCACATTACATATGTGAAAACATGAATAATTTTTTACCCCGACCGGGACTCGAACCTAGGACTTATGATTACTAAGTCAAGGCGCTACCACTACACCACAGAAGGTTAAAAGGAACCCAACCTTATAGCTTATATCTGCTATACTTGGGAATGAACGCATTCTAACTGAATGCCACAATGTTCATTTTACAGATTCCCCAACCTCACTCGTGGCTTCATTTTAGCATTTAATTCAATTCCCAATCTCATTCGGGCATGAAATATCAAATAAGCACATTACATATGTGAAAACATGAATAATTTTTTACCCCGACCGGGACTCGAACCTAGGACTTATGATTACTAAGTCAAGGCGCTACCACTACACCACAGAAGGTTAAAAGGAACCCAACCTTATAGCTTATATCTGCTATACTTGGGAATGAACGCATTCTAACTGAATGCCACAATGTTCATTTTACAGATTCCCCAACCTCACTCGTGGCTTCATTTTAGCATTTAATTCAATTCCCAATCTCATTCGGGCATGAAATATCAAATAAGCACATTACATATGTGAAAACATGAATAATTTTTTACCCCGACCGGGACTCGAACCTAGGACTTATGATTACTAAGTCAAGGCGCTACCACTACACCACAGAAGGTTAAAAGGAACCCAACCTTATAGCTTATATCTGCTATACTTGGGAATGAACGCATTCTAACTGAATGCCACAATGTTCATTTTACAGATTCCCCAACCTCACTCGTGGCTTCATTTTAGCATTTAATTCAATTCCCAATCTCATTCGGGCATGAAATATCAAATAAGCACATTACATATGTGAAAACATGAATAATTTTTTACCCCGACCGGGACTCGAACCTAGGACTTATGATTACTAAGTCAAGGCGCTACCACTACACCACAGAAGGTTAAAAGGAACCCAACCTTATAGCTTATATCTGCTATACTTGGGAATGAACGCATTCTAACTGAATGCCACAATGTTCATTTTACAGATTCCCCAACCTCACTCGTGGCTTCATTTTAGCATTTAATTCAATTCCCAATCTCATTCGGGCATGAAATATCAAATAAGCACATTACATATGTGAAAACATGAAGTATAGCAGATATAAGCTATAAGGTTGGGTTCCTTTTAACCTTCTGTGGTGTAGTGGTAGCGCCTTGACTTAGTAATCATAAGTCCTAGGTTCGAGTCCCGGTCGGGGTAAAAAAAAAAAATTATTCATGTTTTCACATATGTAATGTGCTTATTTGATATTTCATGCCCGAATGAGATTGGGAATTGAATTAAATGCTAAAATGAAGCCACGAGTGAGGTTGGGGAATCTGTAAAATGAACATTGTGGCATTCAGTTAGAATGCGTTCATTCCCAAGTATAGCAGATATAAGCTATAAGGTTGGGTTCCTTTTAACCTTCTGTGGTGTAGTGGTAGCGCCTTGACTTAGTAATCATAAGTCCTAGGTTCGAGTCCCGGTCGGGGTAAAAAATTATTCATGTTTTCACATATGTAATGTGCTTATTTGATATTTCATGCCCGAATGAGATTGGGAATTGAATTAAATGCTAAAATGAAGCCACGAGTGAGGTTGGGGAATCTGTAAAATGAACATTGTGGCATTCAGTTAGAATGCGTTCATTCCCAAGTATAGCAGATATAAGCTATAAGGTTGGGTTCCTTTTAACCTTCTGTGGTGTAGTGGTAGCGCCTTGACTTAGTAATCATAAGTCCTAGGTTCGAGTCCCGGTCGGGGTAAAAAATTATTCATGTTTTCACATATGTAATGTGCTTATTTGATATTTCATGCCCGAATGAGATTGGGAATTGAATTAAATGCTAAAATGAAGCCACGAGTGAGGTTGGGGAATCTGTAAAATGAACATTGTGGCATTCAGTTAGAATGCGTTCATTCCCAAGTATAGCAGATATAAGCTATAAGGTTGGGTTCCTTTTAACCTTCTGTGGTGTAGTGGTAGCGCCTTGACTTAGTAATCATAAGTCCTAGGTTCGAGTCCCGGTCGGGGTAAAAAATTATTCATGTTTTCACATATGTAATGTGCTTATTTGATATATATATATATATATATATATATATATATATATATATATATATATATATATATATATATATATATATATATATATATATATATATATATATATATATATATATATATATATATATATATATATATATATATATATATATATATATATATATATATATATATATATATATATATATATATATATATATATATATATATATATATATATATATATATATATATATATATATATATATATATATATATATATATATATATATATATATATATATATATATATATATATATATATATATATATATATATATATATATATATATATATATATATATATATATATATATATATATATATATATATATATATATATATATATATATATATATATATATATATATATATATATATATATATATATATATATATATATATATATATATATATATATATATATATATATATATATATATATATATATATATATATATATATATATATATATATATATATATATATATATATATATATATATATATATATATATATATATATATATATATATATATATATATATATATATATATATATATATATATATATATATATATATATATATATATATATATATATATATATATATATATATATATATATATATATATATATATATATATATACATATATATATATATATATATATATATATATATATATATATATATATATATATATATATATATATATATATATATATATATATATATATATATATATATATATATATATATATATATATATATATATATATATATATATATATATATATATATATATATATATATATATATATATATATATATATATATATATATATATATATATATATATATATATATATATATATATATATATATATATATATATATATATATATATATATATATATATATATATATATATATATATATATATATATATATATATATATATATATATATATATATATATATATATATATATATATATATATATATATATATATATATATATATATATATATATATATATATATATATATATATATATATATATATATATATATATATATATATATATATATATATATATATATATATATATATATATATATATATATATATATATATATATATATATATATATATATATATATATATATATATATATATATATATATATATATATATATATATATATATATATATATATATATATATATATATATATATATATATATATATATATATATATATATATATATATATATATATATATATATATATATATATATATATATATATATATATATATATATATATATATATATATATATATATATATATATATATATATATATATATATATATATATATATATATATATATATATATACATACATATATATATATATATATATATATATATATATATATATATATATATATATATATATATATATATATATATATATATATATATATATATATATATATATATATATATATTTATATATTTATGTATATTTATATATATATATATATATATATATATATATATATATATATATATATATATATATATATATATATATATATATATATATATATATATATATATATATATATATATATATATATATATATATATATATATATATATATATATATATATATATATATATATATATATATATATATATATATATATATATATATATATATATATATATATATATATATATATATATATATATATATATATATATATATATATATATATATATATATATATATATATATTATATATATATCATATATATATATATATATATATATATATATATATATATATATATATATATATATATATATATATATATATATATATATATATATATATATATATATATATATACTATATATATATATATATATATATATATATATATATATATATATATATATATATGCAAAATAAACTGTTATATCACAGCACAATATGAAGCAAAAAAAGGCCCCTTCGCTTCTTTTTGTGTTTTATTTATGGGCCTTTTTTTGCTTCATATATATATATATATATATATATATATATATATATATATATATATATATATATATATATATATATATATATATATATATATATATATATATATATATATATCACGTGTGAGTGTGTGTGTCTGTATGTGTGTGCACGTTTGTGAGCTTTTCACGAAATGCGCGTAAATATTGTAAAGATGGATGCATTATTTTTTTGCTACGGGGGAAAATGAAAGTTCTAAAGATCCTTAACCGTTACGAGATTTTAAATCTACTTGTAAATGCTGAGGATATACAGTTTTCACTTCCCTCGTAGCCAAAAAAAATCCATATATATATATATATATATATATATATATATATATATATATATATATATATATATATATATATATATATATATATATATATATATATATATATGTGTGTGTGTGTGTGTGTGTGTGTGTGTGTGTGTGTGTGTGTGTGTGTGTGTGTGATTACCTAATTGTGATTACCTAATTGTGTTTACGGGAAAGAGCCCAAAGCTCGTATCTTCCCGTCTCCTGATCGGTTCCATTTTTAGACTTAGTGATACTTATCATACCTGTCCTTAAAACTATGGATTGAGGTAGCATTAACTACCTCCTCGCTTAGCGAATTCCAATTATCAACTACTCTTACACTGAAAAAGTATTTCCTTACATCCTGCAAACAAGTTTTCTTCCGAAGCTTCAAACTATGACCTCTAGTTCTAGAGCCAGCCATATCGAAATATCGATCCCTATCCACTCTATCATAACCATGAAGGAATTTAAAGACTGTCACCATATCCCCCCTTACTCTTCTAGCTTCGAGTGATGGCAAGTCTAATTCCCTCAGCCTCTCATCATAACCGAGATTGCGTATTTCTGGCACCAGTTTCGTGGCATGTCTTTGAACTTTTTCAAGCTTAGCTATGTGCTTTTTCAAGTGCGGATTCCAAAAGGGGGCTGCATATTCGAGTTTTGGCCTCACATAGGTTACATAAATATTTCTGAACATTTCCTTGTCCATGTGCCTGAAGGCTACCCTTACATTTGATAAGAATGCATATGCTGCCCTTACTACGCCATTTATATGTATTTCTGGAGACAAATCTGCCAATATGTTTACTCCTAGATCTCTCTCATTTTCTGTCTCCTGAAGTTGTACTCCAGCCACCGAGTAGTCAAGCTTGGGCCTTCTTGCACTTGTACCCATTCTCATTACCTTACATTTTGAGGTATTGAATTTCATTAGCCACTTTTCTGACCACTCATGCAGATTATTTAGATCCTCCTGAAGTTCTCTACCATTGTTCTCGTTTTTTACTTTCTTCACAATCTTTGCATCATCTGCAAACATATTCATGAATGAATTTACACACTCTGGTAGGTCATTTACATATACAAGGAACAAAAGTGGCCCTAAAACTGAACCCTGTGGAACTCCACTACTAACTCTTCTCCATTCAGACACTGAGTGTCTTACTCTAACCCTCTGTTCCCTTCCTTCTAAGTAAGTTTTTATCCATTCCAAGAAATTTCCACCTATTCTAGCCATTGATTGCAGCTTCCTAATAAGTCTCCCATGTGGAACAGTGTCAAACGCTTTCTGGAAGTCTAGGAAAATGCAATCTGCCCAGCCCTCTCTTTCCTGTAAGATTTGGCTTACCTCATCATAAAATTCTAATAAGTTTGTTACTGTTGATCTTTCTTCTCTGAAGCCATGTTGCCTCACTGACAAAAAGTTGAAGGATTCCAAGTGAAGAGAGATATGTTTCCTTAGTAGTTTCTCCATAAGTTTGCAAACTATGCTGGTCAAGGAAACTGGTCTATAGTTCAGAGCCGTATCCCTCCTTCCCTTTTTGAAGATAGGTATCACATTTGCTTGTTTCCAGCATCTTGGAATCTCCCCCGACTCCAATGACTCCTTAAATATGATACTTAGTGCCACTGATATTGTGCTTGCGCATTTTTTAAGCACATGAGGGGATATGTCATCAGGACCTGTAGCTTTATGAACATCTAAATCCATCAGCGCTTTGCATACCTCTGTGGCTGTAAGGTTGATGTTCTCTAATACCGGCCCTTGAGCTTCTATCACTGCAATCTGAGGGGGTGGGGTATTTTCTACTGTAAATACTGACTGAAACTCCTTGTTCAATTCTTTGCAGATCTCTTCGTCCGTCTCAGTGATGTGCTTCCATCCGCTCTCTTTAGCCTTAAAACCTGTTCTTTTACCTTCAGTTTTCCTCTGATAAAGCTGTGGAAAAGCTTGGGATTTTCTTTAGCCTTCCTGGTGATGTCCCTCTCATAATCTTTCTCTGCCTCTCTCCTTTTACTTAGGTAGTCGTTTCTTGCTCTTTTGTAGGTTTGCCAGGCATTTATGTTTTTTCTCCTCCTATACCTTTTCCAGCATTTGTCTCTCCACTCCTTAGCTCTTTTACACCCATTATCGAACCATTTCTCTCTGGCATGAATTACACCTACTTTGGTGACAGGTATGCAGCAATCTACTATCTTCCCATATTTCTCACAAAAGATGTCATACATTTCTTGTACAGATTTGTTGTAAAATAAGGTTCTCCAGTCAATAACTGCAAAAAGCTCATTCATTTTGATGTAATC